>CM019064.1:25029003-25315311 GCA_009667805.1 Leptobrachium leishanense | reverse complement strand
TTGAGGGAGGTGGTGGTGAAGTAAGATTGGAGAATTGATGGGGATCCACGCATGTAGATTTCTGCGAGTGTGTGTGCGGGGTGGGAGAGCAGGGTGTTTAGGAAGTACAGATAGGTTTGAAGAGAGAAGGTGGTGGTCAGAGATGGGGAAAGGGCGACAGTTGAACTCAGAAATGGAGCAGAGGTTGGAAAGACAAGGTCAATAGCGTGACCATCGCGGTGGATAGGGAGGAGGGAGGATTGTGTGAGTCCAAGGGAGGACATGAGTGAAAGAAGTTTGGAGGCAGCAGGGGCGGAAGAATCATCAATGGGAATGTTGAAGTCCCCGAGAATTAGGCATGGAAGATTAGAAGACAGGAAGTGAGAAAGCCAGGTAGCAAAGTGGTCAAAGAACTGGGAGGTTGGTCCCGGTGGGCGGTAGATGACTGACACCCTGAGGGCCAGAGGAGAGAACAGGCGGATGCAGTGTGTCTCGAAGGAGGAGAAGGAGAGGGATGGGGGTGGAGGGAGATGCTGGTAGGTGCAGGTGGGAGAGAGCAGGATTCCGACCCCGACCATTTCTCTCACCCGGTCTGGGGGTATGGCGTCAAGTGTAACCGCCATGTGAGAGAGCAGCAAACGGAGGCCGTGTCAGAGGGAGTTAGCCAGGTTTCAGTTAAAGCTAGGAGGTTGAAGGAGTTTGAAAAGGAAGAGGTCATGGATTGCTGTGAGTTTGTTACACAAGAAGCGAGCGTTCCGAGGGCGCAGGGAGAGAGGGACAGGGCGCTGAGGGTTTATTATTATTATTATTATTACTTTATTTATAAGCGCCAGCATATTCCACAGCGCTGTACAATAGGCAGGCAGGGTTATCAAAGAGATTCGAAAAGTCACCGCACGTTGGTGACTTTTCGTTCTCTTCAATTCGGTTCCTTTGCCGATATGCATTTCGGTGACCCTGCGGTGTATTCAGCAAACACCACAGGGTCCCGAATTGCAGGGAGAAGCTGCCGAAAACCGACGAAAACTAACCGACGATGCTCTGAAACAGCAAAAACATCTGGATTAACCTCGAAAAGCGAACAGGAGCCGATTTACAGGAGCCGATCCACACTAGAGCGAAGGCAGCTGTTTGACGTAGAACGGCAGTGAATAAATTATAGCAAACCATTTGTATGAATCTGGGAAAAAGAAAGCTGTTTGCAAAGAAATACTGAGTCGAAAATGTCTGAAATTTTTCAACAGGGTCAAGGGAATGATAATAACAAAGGGCTGTATCAAAAAATGAAGTAAACTGAAAAAAAAATTAATAAAATGGACTTTTAACCCCTTAGTGACGGGCGGTTTACACAAATCCGTCCGTTCGTGACCGCAGCTGTTTTTATGTTTCTGCGCTTCTTAGTGTTTACGTCAAATTTTCCTCTTACTCGTTTATGTAACCCACACATATTTTACACTGTTTTTCTCGTCACTAAATGGACTTTATAAAGATACCATTTTTTTCATCATTTCATATAATTTACTATAAAAAATATTGTGAAATATGACACAAAAATTGAAAAACACCACTTTTTCGAACTTTGACCCCCAAAATTTCTTTGTATTCAACGTCAAAAAAAATTTATTCCTTAGTAGTTTCTAAATTTAGTACTGAGTTTAGCAATACCCATGTTTACATATTCTCGCTTTTTTCCTTATTTTATGCAACAATAAGTGCAAGTAGCAACTTTGCCATTTCCAAAGAGTTTATTTTCAAAACTAGTGATAGTGACATTGTAACACTGATCCTGTCACTAATTTCCTGAATACTCCACATATCATAATTTTTTTTTAAAGTTACACAATCAAGGTATTAAACTTGGGTATTTTGACTCTTTCCATGCAAACATTTTAACCACAAATCTATGCCAAAGTTTGAAAAAAAAAATTTTGGTGTATTTTTTTTTTTTTGAACGCAATTTAAGAATACATGTACTGTGAACTTTAAGGTTTACTGCCAAAGCACCCCAAAATATGTTCAGCAACATCTTCTGAGTAAATTGATAACCACCCAAGTATAGGTATGTCGGGTCATTTGGGGGCTAAAAAGGCCTTATTTGGGGGTGCGCATTTCAGTTTTCCAACTTGGAATTTTCACATTTCGTCATCATGCACCCATGTCCTATTTGGGACATTTTTGAAGCCGGCCAAAGTAATTTACCCCATCAAACCATATATTTTTAGAAAGGGCACACCCTAGGGTGCTTCAAAGAGTTGTATTTTAACACTTTCCATGCACTAGCTTTTGTCAATCTTTCAGGTAGTCACTTTTTGTGTTATTTTTTCACACACATTGTACTTTAGGCATGAATTGTCAAATCCAGTTATGGGTTACTGCCAAAAAACACCCCCAAATATGTTCAGCAACATCTTCTGAGTAAATTGATACCACCCATGTATAGGTATGTCGGGTCATTTGGGGGCTAAAAGGCCTTATTTGGGGGGTGCGCATTTCAGTTTTCCAACTTGGAATTTTCACATTTCGTCATCATGCACCATGTCCTATTTGGGACATTTTTGAAGCCGGCCAAGTAATTTACCCCCATCAAACCATATATTTTTAGAAAGGGCACACCCTAGGGTGCTTCAAAGAGTTGTATTTTAACACTTTCCATGCACTAGCTCTTTGTCAATCTTTCAGGTAGTCACTTTTTGTGTTATTTTTTCACACACATTGTACTTTAGGCATGAATTGTCAAATCCAGTTATGGGTTACTGCAAAAAACACCCCCAAATATGTTCAGCAACATCTTCTGAGTAAATTGATACCACCCATGTATAGGTATGTCGGGTCATTTGGGGGCTAAAAGGCCTTATTTGGGGGGTGCGCATTTCAGTTTTCCAACTTGGAATTTTCACATTTCGTCATCATGCACCCATGTCCTATTTGGGACATTTTTGAAGCCGGCCAAAGTAATTTACCCCCATCAAACCATATATTTTTAGAAAGGGCACACCCTAGGGTGCTTCAAAGAGTTGTATTTTAACACTTTCCATGCACTAGCTCTTTGTCAATCTTTCAGGTAGTCACTTTTTGTGTTATTTTTTCACACACATTGTACTTTAGGCATGAATTGTCAAATCCAGTTATGGGTTACTGCCAAAAAAACACCCCAAAATATGTTCAGCAACATCTTCTGAGTAAATTGATACCACCCATGTATAGGTATGTCGGGTCATTTGGGGGCTAAAAGGCCTTATTTGGGGGGTGCGCATTTCAGTTTTCCAACTTGGAATTTTCACATTTCGTCATCATGCACCCATGTCCTATTTGGGACATTTTTGAAGCCGGCCAAAGTAATTTACCCCCATCAAACCATATATTTTTAGAAAGGGCACACCCTAGGGTGCTTCAAAGAGTTGTATTTTAACACTTTCCATGCACTAGCTCTTTGTCAAACTTTCAGGTAGTCACTTTTTGTGTTATTTTTTCACACACATTGTACTTTAGGCATGAATTGTCAAATCCAGTTATGGGTTACTGCCAAAAAACACCCCAAAATATGTTCAGCAACATCTTCTGAGTAAATTGATACCACCCATGTATAGGTATGTCGGGTCATTTGGGGGCTAAAAGGCCTTATTTGGGGGGTGCGCATTTCAGTTTTCCAACTTGGAATTTTCAACATTTCGTCATCATGCACCCATGTCCTATTTGGGACATTTTTGAAGCGGCCAAAGTAATTTACCCCATCAAACCATATATTTTTAGAAAGGGCACACCCTAGGGTGCTTCAAAGAGTTGTATTTTAACACTTTCCATGCACTAGCTCTTTGTCAAACTTTCAGGTAGTCACTTTTTGTGTTATTTTTTTCACACACATTGTACTTTAGGCATGAATTGTCAAATCCAGTTATGGGTTACTGCCAAAAACACCCCAAAATATGTTCAGCAACATCTTCTGAGTAAATTGATACCACCCATGTATAGGTATGTCGGGTCATTTGGGGGCTAAAAGGCCTTATTTGGGGGGTGCGCATTTCAGTTTTCCAACTTGGAATTTTCACATTTCGTCATCATGCACCCATGTCCTATTTGGGACATTTTTGAAGCCGGCCAAAGTAATTTACCCCCATCAAACCATATATTTTTAGAAAGGGCACACCCTAGGGTGCTTCAAAGAGTTGTATTTTAACACTTTCCATGCACTAGCTCTTTGTCAACTTTCAGGTAGTCACTTTTTGTGTTATTTTTTCACACACATTGTACTTTAGGCATGAATTGTCAAATCCAGTTATGGTTACTGCCAAAAAACACCCCAAAATATGTTCAGCAACATCTTCTGAGTAAATTGATACCACCCATATATAGATTTGTTCTGTTGTTTTTGGGGTGCTACCCAATCTTTGACATGTGCTTTGTCAATTTTCTAATTTGACATACAGTATCTTCTTTGCTTATCTTCTTTTTAGGGGCCTTTTTACATACCCCAGTTTTATGAACGTGCATATATTTGGTAAGCTACACCCCAAAGTATTGTAAATGGAGTGTTTTTTATGCTATGGATGCATCCGTTTGCTCCAAACAAATTAGATACTGTTTTGGTGGTCATTTTTCATTTTCACACCCACATCAGTTTTGGACTGTGATTTAGGAGACACTGTTGTTTTTTACTGCATGAAAACTCTCCAGGTTGTTTTCTGCAAGGTCTCCTGAGTACACATGCCCCCCATGCATAGGTTTGCCAGGATTTTGGGAAGGTTCAAATACAATTTTTATGACTTTGTCATTGGAGTTGAAATTGAGATTATTTCTTCAGCTAGGCCTAGCTTTGGTTTTGGGTCTACCGCATACCCCAGTTTGAATTATTGCCAGAAAATTGTTTATATTTGTTATGTTGACACCCCAAGGTATTGCATATGGAGTGCTTTGATGCCATGGATGCAACGGTTTTAGCCCAAAACATTTGAGAAGGTGTGTGGCGGTAATTTTTCAATTTTCAGATTTTTACGCCACAGTAGTTTTGGACTGTGATTTAGCAGACACTGTTGTTTGTTACTGCATGAAAACTCTCCAGGTTGTTTTCTGCAAGATCTCCTGAGTACACCCATGCCCCCATGCCTAGGTTTGCCAGGTTTTGGGAAGGTTCAAATACAATTTTTATGACTTTGTCATTAGAGTTGAAATTGAGATTATTTTCTTCAGCTAGCCTATCTTTGGTTTTGGGTCTACCGCATACCCCAGTTTGAATTATTGCCAGAAAATTGTTTATATTTGTTATGTTGACACCCAAGGTATTGCATATGGAGTGCTTTGATGCCATGGATGCAACGGTTTTAGCCCAAAACATTTGGCAACAAGGTGTGTGGCGGTAATTTTTCAAATTTCAGATTTTTACGCCCACAGTAGTTTTGGACTGTGATTTAGGCTAGGGTCAGACGAGCGTAGTGTTCACGTCCGTGATCGCGCCTAAAAGTACGTCCGTGATAGCATGACATAAAGTCCAATGGAGCCCGACACACGAAGTACGTCCGCACTGAACTGCGGACGCACAACGGCCGCGGCCCACGGACGCAAGGCAGGCAAGAACGTAGAACCGCTAGAACGGCCGCACAAAGTGCGCTGCGTCCGCAACGTCTGCATAGTTTTGTGTGTGAGTGATGGAACGTGGTCAGACGGACTGCATTTATACGTCCTGCATTTTTCACGGACAAAATGGTTTTGCAATTGAATTTATTGTCCCTCCTACATCTGTCAAAAAATAAATGTCAGTGAAAAACGGACTGTGTGAACCACTACGCGTCTTCCGTACTGACGATGTCCGTACTGCACGGACGTACAGTCGTAGAAATCACGCTCGTCTGACCCTAGCCTTAGCAGACACTGTTGTTTGTTACTGCATGAAAACTCTCCAGGTTGTTTTCTGCAAGATCTCCTGAGTACACCCATGCCCCATGCATAGGTGTGCAAAGATTTTGGCAAAATACAGCACCAATTGTAGATAAAAATGTACGAATAAAATGTAAAAGTCTGGTGCCTGTCAAACTGGGGATGCTCTCTAGGGGAGCACAGGCTGTTGTCACTGAAGTGCATGAAACGCAAAATGTTTTCATACCTTCTACGTGACATTGATTGGAGGTAAATGGGGGTAGAGCAGATGGGGCTACTGCTCCAGCAGGAGCGAATTGAGGGCTTCTTTATGATGCCCTCAGCATAGTAAGTGCCCAGAATTTCAGAAATTCTGGCACATCTAGCTGCCTTGCCAAGTAGGAGTCTGGCTTTCGCAGCACATGCTGATGGGCATACAGATTTGATTGGGCCACGATGTGGCCCAACAAATCATCCCATAAACACCTGCAAAAACTGTGTGGCGGTAAATCCTGCAACATCAATATTGATGCCAGGATTTGCCGTGAAAGGAGGGATATCTGGCCTCTGGCGATGAGGCACTAACTCCTCAGCTGGAGCTGTGCGTCTCCTGCTGGCAGGTGGTGACCCAGGATCTGCATCAGAAACATCACTAGATACATCAGCCAGCATAGATAATGTATCTAGCGACGCCTCTGAGCAGTTAGCGGGGTCGAAATGAGGGTCTGAGTCTGACGCAGATGCCTCAGATTCTGACGCCAGGATGGCATATGCCTCCTCGGCGCTGTACACCCTCTCAGACATTATATATAATAGATTATAAATTTTATAAATTATTTATATATATATAAGCGGATTGTTGGTTCTTAGAAGAACCGTTGGGTTTCACAAGAAATACAAATAAACACCTAAATCTCTCTAAATCCCTCTAAACCTGCCTCAATTCTTCTAAATCTCCCTAAAATCTCTCTAAATCTGCCTCAATTTTTCTAACTCACTAAATCTCACTAAAATCTCTAACCTGTCAAATCTGATCTCTCTCTCTCGCTCACCAAAAACAAAAGTGAGGAGAGGGAGGGAGATCACAGAGGTCAGAGCCAATATTTACAAAATATTGGCCTGACCTGACAAATTAGAAATTTTATTTTGATTTTTTCTAACTTCTGATTGGATGTTGCTAGCCTGCCTCTCTGATGAGGCAGGCTAGGAACATCCCACTCAGCCCCAAGATGACCCTGCCTTAGAACCCTAACCCTACCCCTGACCCTGCCCTTAGAACCCTAACTAACCCTACCCCTAACCCTAACCCTAACCCTACACCCTAACCCTAACCCCTAACCCTACCCTACCCCTAACCCTAACCCTTAACCCCTACCCCTACCCTAACTAACTACCCCTAACCCTAACCCTACCCTACCCTACCTTAACCCTAACCCCTACCCTACCCTACCCTACCCCTAACCCTAACCCTACCCTACCTAACCCTACCCTACCCTAACCCTAACCCTACCTAACCCTAACCCTAACCTAACCTAAACCTAACCCTAACCCCTAACTGTCAGTTTATTTTATTTATTTTTCTTTTTTACACTTTTTTTAACACACTTTTTTTTACTTTTTTTTTACTTTTTTTTACAACTTTTTTTTTCTCTGCTGGGTGCCTTGATCCCTCGAGGCACCCAGCAGAGCACCTGATCACTGAAGTGATCGATTTTTGTACTGAGTGCCACGATACCTCGTGGCACTCAGTACTTCCTGCCGCTACGGAAGTGATCGCTCGGGGGGAGCGATCACGGACGGACCGGCGGCAGGTAAGTATATTGCAAGGATGCCTCGATGTCGAGGCATCCTTGTAAATGCTCAGAGCAGCTGGAAGATCCGATCGCTTCCAGCGCTCTGTAGAAGTGCCGGGCACCTCTCCGGTGCAACCGGATGTAGATCGCTCCCGGGGAGCGATCACATGGTGCCCCGGCACTTCTAACGGCCATTTGCACGGATGCCTGGACTCCCAGGCATCCTGCAATGGCGTTTGAGCTGCTGGAGCGATCCGATCGCTTCCAGCAGCTCAAAAACGGCAGGACGTACCATGTACGTCAGGGGTCTAAGAGAGACCCGCTGCAATGACGTACATGGTACGTCCGCGGTCGGAAGGGGTTAAAAAAAAAAAGAAAAAAGAAAACATGCTTAAAGTATCCTAAAAATCTCATAAATAAAGAGACTTTTTCTGCAAGAATTTTTTAATGACACGGTTTATTAGATATGAATTAAAACGGGCTATTTTTAACATTGAAGGCCTATGTGATTCTCCTGAATTTTGCCGAATTAAACCACCGATGGCAGGGCATTAGGGGGAACCTTTAATGTGGTTTGTGTTCTCTGAATAGCCGAAGCAGTGCTTTTTCATGGGGTTTTCACTGCCCTGAACAGGCACCGTATGTTCAGGCAATTCGCCAGGATTTGGCGAATTGCCTGCTCTCTGGATAGCCGAATGGTCAGGAAAGGCAACCGAATGCTGATTTTCAGCGTTCGGTTACCTTTCTCAAGCAATTCGGATCTCTTTGGATAACCCTGACAGTATAGACAGGGTTACAATACATTGAACAACATTTGACAAACAGTACAGGAGGAGATGAGGGCCCTATTCCCGTAGGATCTCACAATCTGGGAGGGTTTATGGGAATGAGGTTGCTGGGCTTGCAGGGAGGTGATTTATGTGCGATGGAGATAGGATGAGAGGGAAGTATTGGATGTGTTGTGGGGCCAGGGTTAGGGGATATGCCACCTGCATAGAGTAACAGCAGGAGGGTGAGAAAGAGAAGGTGGGAATGGGATTTGTGGGAGTGGGAGTGATTGGCAGCACAAGAGTTAGAGGGAGACCATGTTCTGAGGAAACAAAGGAGCTCATGTGAGGCCATCATGTGGGACAAGAGGAGGGAGGGAGAGATGCAGATAGTGTAGGGGTCGGTGGTAGAGGGGCAGGAGTTCAATTTAAGGAGAAAGGTAGAAGTAAAGAGTAGAAGCGTGAGAGAAAGCATGATATAGATGTGCGTTTACCCAGAGTAAAAAGTGGGCCTTGCAGTTCCTTCCTCCAGTCCCTAACTCCAGGAAATCAACTCTGAACGTCCACTTAGGATGCCACTTGGGGATGTCACAAGAGCCAAGGCTCAAATGGAGCCAGTCTTAGCTGTTATATAGGGCAGACTGATTGCATTCAGGCAGTTAAAAGGTAAACACCTGATGCTGGATGGGCTGTGTCAATAGGGCAGGAGATTCACATGCTAATTAGCAAAGCAAATGGTGGAGAAAGGAGACAAAAATAAATAAAAAAAAGAGACCAAGGTAATGTTACAATATGGGTGCCTGGAAATACTGGGTGATGGGGGTCCTACCAGCAAAAGTATGTAGGGGATCAGTTGAGATGTGGGTGTCTGTGGATACTGGGTGATAGAGTCTTACCAGCAAAAGTATGCAGGGGATCAGTTGAGATGTGGGTGTCTGGATACTGGGTGATAGAGTCTTACCAGCAAAAGTATGCAGGGGATCAGTTGAGATGTGGGTGTCTGTGGATACTGGGTAATAGAGTCTTACCAGCAAAAGTATGCAGGGGATCAGTTGAGATGTGGGTGTCTGTGGATACTGGGTGATAGTCTTACCAGCAAAAGTATGCAGGGGATCAGTTGAGATGTGGGTGTCTGTGGATACTGGGTGATAGAGTCTTACCTGTGGAGAGAGGAGACACAGGAATTAGGGATCATGATGGTGGATGGCATAGGGCATCATAGATAAAACTCCAGGAAATCAACTCTAAACGTCCACTTAAGATGCCACACAATCTTTTCAGGCGAAAACCACTTCTTAGCAATTCATGCCAGATGGAATACACATCTCATGCAAGAAAAGAGGAGATACTGATAGTGTTATACAAAGAAAAATGGTAAGCACCCAAAAAATGCACCAACACCCGTGTCCTGATGCCAAACCAGATGTGTAGAGGTTTCCCCTAAACCAAGTGTAACAATCAAGCAAATTGATACGTATCTGGTAGCGAGATTTCAATCGCTTCTCAGGACCAGGGTGCCTCTCATATAATACATCATCCACATGGGTTATATAAAAAAAACAGAAAAAAATAATAGTGAAGATTGTATTGTTACAATATTATCAGACACTCTAGGATTATCCAACTCACAAGGATAGAGCCCTATCACTGGCTCTGAGTGGTTAGGTGCATCTGGGTTGTTTTTCTTCTATTATTTCAAAGGTAGCCCACACCTTTGTGCAACTTTTGGCTTCTCTTGTTCGTTGGATATAAAATAGAAAGAAAGGACTTCTTTGTGCAGATCAACTGATAATGTATCAGAATTAACGAGAAATGAGATGTCAACTCACGTTTGGTGGAGCTTTTAACCAAGCTCTAGGGAATCAAGCATGTGGATTTGTTAGTGGGTCAAATCCATAAAAAACCCCAAACGGTTTCCAGGAGATGGAGGCCAAAAAAATTCCAGAATGAACCAGTTTTTAAAATTAAAAAAGGCTTTATAAAGCCATAATTTATTAAAATTATAAAAACTTGCACATCCATGCTTGATTCCCTAGAGCTTGGTTAAAAGCTCCACCAAATGTGAGTTGACATCTCATTTCTCGTTAATTCTGATACATTATCAGTTGATCTGCACAAAGAAGTCCTTTCTTTCTCTTTTATATCCAACGAACAAGAGAAGCCAAAAGTTGCACAAAGGTGTGGGCTACCTTTGAAATAATAGAAGAAAAACAACCCAGACGCACCTAACCACTCAGAGCCAGTGATAGGGCTCTATCCTTGTGAGTTGGATAATCCTAGAGTGTCTGATAATATTGTAACAATACAATCTGCACTATTATATTTTTCTGTTTTTTTTATATAACCCATGTGGATGATGTATTATATGAGAGGCATCCTGGTCCTGAGAAGCGATTGACATCGCGCTACCAGATATGTATAAATTTGACTGATAGTGTTATACCCTTTATTTTACGGGTTACCTGCTAAAAGTATATATACACTATATTGCCAAAAGTATTTGCTCACCTGCCTTGACTCGCATATGGATGGGTGAGCGAATACGTTTGGCAATATAGTGTATGTACAAAATTGCAAGTGGGCTATTGAAATGATCTCACCCACTGCCAAGCATAGAAAACAACCTCGTCCCACGCATCCTTAAAATCCACCAGGAGCTCCCGGTCTGCTTCCATGGTGGTCACTAGAAGGCGTGGATCTGCGGTGATCGAATGACGTAGTGCTGACGCGTTTCTTCCCGCCCTCGGGACTTCATCAGAGCATCTGATAATTTTAACCCTGTTTGCCTTCCGTGAAATGAAATTTTTTGAATCGGCATATTGATAATTTCGAATTAAAAAGCTGTAGCACAAATTTCCAAAAAAACAAGAAAGAAAGAAGCTATAATTATTTACTCCCTTCAGTTAAGCTGTTTTTTTCCCTGACAATTACAGAATTTCACAGACCAGGAATAAGATAAATAGAGGGAGAGAAGCAATATAGTGTAGTATATTTCCATATTGCAAATACTGGCTCCACTCACAAGGATCGAGCATCTCAAAACTATATTGCTGGCTCAGTAGGGGGAGCTCTTGCTCTATTGCGTAGAACCTTCATTCGTTGAGTTGGTACTCTGTATTCACAGGATCCAGAAACCGGAAATAAGACAGAGCCAATTTATGCGTTTTTCTTCACTTCTGCACCCATCTGTTTGACAAAATTTGCAGTCATCTGATCGCTACTACCAGTTTTTTCCATCTCCAACGCACCCACAGGAGAAAAGCAGGCACAGAAAACAGACCAATAGCGTGGAACTGTTATACCAAAAGAGTGGAGAAAAACAAATATTATCCCACTCACCTGAATCTGAGCCAAAGGGTGTCTGGCTCATCACAAGTACTTACATGAGAGCCACATACCCTTTTTCTCTCATACAAGTGAGTGAGATACTGTTTGTGTTGCACCACTCTTTTGGGGTGATACCATAAAAGAACAGTATTAAATAACCTTGCATTTGGATATACTGAAAACAATATTAATATTGCAATTCAAATTTTAGTTTGCCGTGATAAGTATAGGAGTTCTCCAGTGGCGCTTGGATTGCTACATACAGCCTCCACAGGAATGGACACCACTTTTCCATGTTTATCTCCACCAGGTTTTTTCCTACAGCCATGGACACACAAGCACACAGACAGATGCAAATAGATTGACACACACACACACAGACAGGCATAGACACACACATGCATACACATATAGTTAATAGGGATGAGCCGAACACCCCCCGAGTTCGGTTCGGGCCCGAACCCGAACTTCCCATTTGTTCGGGACCGAACCCGAACCTGAACCCGAACCCCCATGCAAGTCAATGGGGCTGAAAATTCGGTTTTTTTAGAGTGCCCTCCAAGAGGGCATATATGCTACATATTTGCCATAAAAGGTGTATGGGGGTCCGGGTAGTGCCCTGGGGGACAGGAAACAAGGACAAAAAGTAAAAAAAAAAGTTTTTAAAGGGACAGTGAGTTTTCCATGAAATAAGGGTTAAAAATAAAAACGAAAAATTCCTTCAAATATCGTGCCTAGGAGGTCCCCATAACCTGCCCGTGAAGTGGCGGATTTCTAGGATGTATAGAAATATGTAAAGAACAAAAAATGACATTTCAAATGACGGTAAATGCTTTTCCTTTAGTCTATCCATAAACAAACTGCTTGGGGCGGCAGCCTGTATGAAAAGAGGAGACATTTTCGGACACGTAGAAAAAGTTTACTGATTTTTTGGCGGTGAAAAGCAGGAGAATGACTGGAGAATGGAAAATTCTAGACCAAATAGCCGATTTGGAAAGTGAGATAAATGTGAGAATTTTTCTGGTTTGGCTATTTTGACCTAGAATTTTCCATTCTCCAGTCATTCTCCTGAGTGTCACCTTTCTCTGAATAACCCTGACAGGGTTATTCAGAGAGCGGTGAAGAGCAGGAGAATGACTGGAGAATGGAAAATTCTAGGTCAAAATAGCCAAACCAGAAAAATTCTCCCATTTAGGCTAGGGTCAGACTAGTGAATTTTTAACGTGCGTTTAGGCGCACTTAATCACGGCTACACTAGCAGCAAATGACGGGCAATGACAGCCAATATACGAAGTACGGTCGCACGAAAGTCCGGCTGCGCAACGCAAGTGGAAAATGAACGCATTTTTTCGAGAACACAGAACCGCTAGTACGGACGTACAGAGTGCGCTGCGTCCACTAGCGGCGTGTGTGCGTGATTTGGAGACGTCAGACCCTGCTCATGTCCAGCCAACATAACGTCCAGACACCCAAAGTTTCCTGGTTTGGATCCGTAAAAAATCACGCACAAAAATGCGCATCGTATGACCGTTTTCGCGCAATCCGTGAAAAAGTACGGCAATGCGTTCGGACGCACTTTTTGACGGTCGCTGCGAAAAATGCGTTAGTCTGACCCTAGCCTTATCTCACTTTCCAAATCGGCTATTTGGTCCAGATTGTTCTCTTTTCCTGCCATTCTCCTGGTTTTCACCTTTCTCTGAACAACCCCGAGAGAGAGGTGAAAGCCAGGAGAACTGGCAGGAGAAGAGAAAAATCTAGACCAAATAGCCAATTTGGAAAGTGAGTTAAATGGGAGAATATTTCTGGTTTGGCTATTTTGACCTAGAATTTCACTTTTCCAGTTATTCTCCTGCTTTTCACCGCTCTCTGAATAACCCTGTGAATGTTTAATCCCGAGGTGAAAAATAACATTGCTTTAGATTTTTTTCAAACACCAGTTAACCACTTGGCTGCTATGGACGCGCTCAGCGCGTCCAGCCAAGTGGTTCTCCTGTGCTATGGACGCGCTGAGCGCGTCCATGCACAGGAGGCAGCAATCCGCCGGATTTCTGCACCCCCCGGTGCGGGCTGACATCTCAGCACTCCGGGACTCCGGCGGAGCAATTAGATGTCACCGCGGCGGCGAGATGACATCTAATTCAGGTGCCCCCCCACATGTGCGGAGGAAGCGCCTGAAAGGGAGGGGGGAGGTCCTTCGGACCTCTCTCCCTCCCGATCGCCGGGGGGCAGAGGGTTAATCCAAGCACCGTTTGGAAGGGCACAGCCTGCCCTTCCAAACGGTGGCTGTGATTAACCCCTGGGGAGCCGGATCACGAATCGGCGCTGAAAAGCGCCGGATCGTGATCCTCTCCTGGAGCTGGCCGACATCTTGGATGTCGGCCAAGCCTCCAGGAACTCCCCCTGAGGACTGGCGTCATCATGCATAGCACGATGACGCCAGTCCTGGAGTTAACCCCTAGCTGCCACCAATGGTGGAGATAGGGGGTTCCAATGAACCCCCTATCTCCCGATCCGTGGCAGCTAGGTGTTAATGTTTGATATTGTTGGATCGGCCAGAGCATGGCCTTTCCAAGGATACTAAACATGAGCATGAAAAATGTTTTTTTAAAAAAATAAAAATATTTAAAAAAAAAATATTCTAAAAAAACTAAACAAGTTTTTTTGTTTGTTTTTGTTTTGTTAATGCAGCAATATTGTTCCCATTTCAATTATAATATGAACAATAATGCTGCACTAACGATTTTTGTATGCGGTGCGTTTGTTAAAAAAAGCGAAATTTTCCCCAAAAAAAAATGTAACGAGACCCCATTTCTAATTTTTTTAACAAGCGCACCCCATGCAAAATATAACTGCAAACGATCGCATGTTAAAATGTGAAAAAAACTGTTTACACATAATAAATTATTGAAAATTCAAATTTTATTGCATTTTTTGTTATAATATACAGACATGACATAACGTATACATATAATAATGACATATTATGAATCTGCCAAGTCTGCCGGAAAGAACGATATATAATATGTCTGGGTCATATATCAAAATATGGCTACAAAACGCGTTTAAGCATAATGAGCGAAAGCGGTAAAAATGACCTCAGCACAGAGGTGTGAAAAGCCTCAGCAGCGAAAGGGTTAAATGCAGCATATTAGGATGTTTTAGGAGGGAAATAAATTCTCAAATCTCAATCAGAAACAGACACCACCCCACCCCCTCACTATATTGTACAATGTATCAAATTGATTACCAGACTGAAAACACCTGGTGTTATGCCCGTTTGTGAACAGAGGTCATTTAGAGTTGATAATCTTTCCACATACACATTAGTTTTTAATTCAATATCTAATAAACCGTTGCTTATAATATTCTGCAGTAAAGAGTCTCTTTATTTCTCGATTTTTTAGTATTTTTTTAAGCATTTTCTATACTTTTTTTAAAAATTTCTTTTTTTTTCGAACCCGAACACGAACACGCCCAAAAAGTTCGAAATTCGCAAACGTTCGAACTGCCAAAGTTCCAGTCGAACTCCGAACCGTCCGAACCCGAACAGCTCATCCCTAATAGTTAAGTGCGCGCAGATATATAGGGAAGTATTACAATGTTAGTGCTAACTTAATCAGAGCTGTTGTAAACTTAAAACCTCCATCTATAATATAATTGAGTAAGGCTTGGCGTGTCCGTCACCAAGCCTTACTCTGCGCATGCACGCGCAACCAGCGGCGGTTGGTTGCGCGCGCATGCAACCGCCGCGGCACGAGCCGGCTGTGCGCTCGCCGCGGCGGTTACAAGATGCACACAGCAGCCGGGTAGAGGCTGCGCTCGCAGCCTCTACCCGACTGCCGCGCGCATCCATCCCCGAGCGGCGAAGGGAAAGTTCCCTCGCTTCGGCTCTTTGAAGGACCCAAGCCACGGTCACGTGACCGCGGCTTGGGTCCTTCAATGACCGGAAGCAGGGAAACTTTCACTTCGCCGCTCGGGAAGGTAAGTATGAGGAGCTCATGGGGCGGCTGTCCGAATGCCGATAGAGCATTCGAAAAGCCGCCCCATGTCTGGTCTGGGGTCTGAGCTGGGGGGCATATAGCCATGAGAGGTGGGGGGCAAATAACCATGAGAGGTGGGGGCCAAATATCCATGAGCTGGGGCAGTATCCACGTGCTAGGGCAGTATCCACGAGTTGGGGCAGTATCCACGTGCTGGGGCAGTATCCACGAGCTGGGGCAGTATCCACGTGCTGGGGCAGTATCCACGTGCTGGGGCAGTATCCACGAGCTGGGGCAGTATCCACGTGCTGGGGCAATATCCACGAGCTGGGGCAGTTTCCACGTGCTGGGGCAATATCCACGAGCTGGGGCAGTATATCCACGTGCTGGGGCAGTATCCACGAGCTGGGGCAGTATATCCACGAGCTGGGGCAGTATATCCACGTGCTGGGGCATATATCCACGTGCTGGGGCAGTATATCCACGTGCTGGGGCATATATCCACGTGCTGGGGCAGTATATCCATGAGCTGGGGCATATATCCACGAGCTGGGGCATATATCCACGAGCTGGGGCATATATCCACGAGCTGGGGCAGTATATCCATGAGCTGGGGCAGTATATCCACAATAGACTGCCCTCTGGGCAGGCTTTCCACCTTGTAGGCTATAATGGCTCTGTTAAGTTTACAACAGCTCTGGTTAAGTTAGCACCAACTATGTAATACTGCCCATAGACGGGCATACAGACATACAGACAGGCACCTACATAGACAGGCACATACAGACAGGAAAAACAAAGAAGCACAGACACATGCATACACACACAAAAATCAACACTCATGGACGATACGACACCGTGACCTTTGTGTGCAGGAAAATCACCAAAAAAATTGTGAAAAAATATTGCGTCCAGTTCCAACTAAGACCTGCCGTCCACTGGATCCGTATTTGTTTGACTAGCATGTCGTCCGTAGTCATCTGACAGATCTCACAACACTGTGGAGGTCGAACCATTGTCCATTGGGTCTGGCTTCTGACTTCTGTCGACTTCAAATGACTGCATCAGACTAGCGACCACTCCCATTCAAATGGGAATTATCGCACAACGTGTGACGACCTTCTAGAAGATGGGTGCTGAAAAACTTATTAGCCGAGTTAAAAATGCAATTTTATGTAATATATTATTAATTTTGTGTATGTGAGATAGATGAGACTAGCCCTGTTTGTGTAGGGGACAGGGGTAGGGCAAGGTAGGATTTTTTGCAGCTGTGCAAAGGGGTTTATTAACTAAGCACCGAACTTGCCACCCAAAGGAAACTGAACGGTAAATTTCCCCGTACGCAGTGGCGTCACAAGAGGGGCACGAGGGGTGCAGACTGCACCCGGGTGACACCCTCTGGGGGGGTTGTCACCCGGAATGCGTGCCTGTCATGGACCAGCTCATCATATGATGAGATCTAACAGAGATCCTCATCTTTTTCAGCACTTAGGTGGCTGCTGCCTATCCTGACCAGATCAAAGATGGCTGCCGGGCCGGCCTTCTCTGATGACATCACTCCCCACACTGCCGATTTGCTCTGCCCCCTGCCATTACATCAATAAACCTTTTGCCTGCCTACTATGCTGATGTCAGTGCACTGAAGGCAGGCAGAAACAATGTAGCTCCTCTCAACGGCCTGCACTCGTGAAGGCCTCACCCCTTTTATTACAGACTTGCTCTGACTGAGGTCATTAGAAATGGTGATAATATAAACCTACTGCGCTGCCTGCAGTGCCGCGTCTCATGGGTTTGCAAGAATGCCCAGGACTTGGCATCTAAAGGGTTAAGTGCTCACACTAGCAGACTGAACGTGGGCTGAAAAAATAAATATACAGTATATATATGTACTTCTAGCAGGCCATGCTCACACACTCCTGCATGCCTTTATATCAGTCACAGGTTCCTTACAATAGAAGATACAATATTAAAACAGCTCCCTGGCAAGCAGAGGGTTAACCACTGCAGCTCTCAGGCAGAAGAGGCCGTATGTACACATTGAGTGCCTGAGAGCTGAAAGGGGGCAGCAGGCATCACTGATAAAAGGGGTTAAACATAACTTGTCTGTCATTTGAGGGCTTAATCTTGCATACAGGACACCTAGGAGTAATTGCTGAGGGAGGGGGTTGGGAGCAAATAACGTCGCTGACTTTTTTTGCTGTGTAACAAAACAAAGGCAATTTAGTTGGCACTGGCAAACTAATTATTTTTCAGAGGGGGATTGTAACAGTAACTGGGGTTTACTGGTCTCCGACTTGTGGACCAGACCCGAACATGTTACAGTGTCCGTCACTTCTCTTCAGTCAAGCAGATCCGCAGCAGCTTTCCTTGTCACAACCCTCAGCTGGAATTTGAGGGGGTGCTGTATCTTTCTATGTATTGCTCCCCAAACATCAGACACAGCTTAATGCAGGGGAATGAATATGGTTTATTGGAAATGGGTCTAGTTATATGGGGAACAGAGAGGGGGGGGGGGCTAACATGACATAATCAACAGAATAAATACAGAAAAAATGGCGTCGCGCCCATACTCACTTATTTTCGGAGCGGCAGCAACTGCCAGGAGTAACAGCCCAGCCAATGTATAAAACATAACAAGGAAAAAGAGTGTCATCTGCGCTCGTTTCTATGTGTTCCATGTACAACAAAAATGCCGCTCCGAAAATAAGTGAGTATGGGCGCGACGCCATTTTTTCTGTATTTATGTATATCATGCTTGTAACACCAGTCCGTCGTTCTGCAGCTGTTCCTCTTTCCATGTTTTTGTTTTTGATCCCAAATGGGAAGTGTTTGGTGCGTGTATAAATAAAACCCACCATCTTTGCCTCTCCTTCGCTGAAAAGCAGCTGGAGGGGCTTGGAGCTGCTCAGTAGAGCGGCCTTTTGGTTACAATTGTTAGGTACCCACTCTAAAGAGGTGCCTTGAAGTGGCGAGTGGGCTTACGTTGCAATGGCCATTGAAACAAACAAAAACCTCCATTTTTGTTGTACATGGAACACATAGAAACGAGCGCAGATGACAGTCTTTTTCCTTATAATCAACAGAATACCTATCTAAATGAGGGGGGAGTTGAATTATTTCAGAAGACTCAGAAACTAAATTGGTACACACTAGACGGGATTAACAGACAACAACATCATATCAATCTAAGGGCAAACAGATAGCAAGAATAATAAGTCTACATTGTATGTCTAACACAAACTAACTCCTAAAATACAAACAGTTTCAAGATAGAAATACATTTAATTTATTAACCCTTCGGTGCCCACTTATGCCCATTGTCCTTGAGAACAGGCTTTGTCACATCGGTCCATGATCTCTTGGCAGGAGGCCAGCATCCACACTTCTCCAACAGGCGCAGAGGCTATATACAGTATAGTGTGGGCAAGGATACCAAGACGGGTTCGGGCACAAAGGTAGAGGTAGTTTCGGTTACAGGGTTCCTTTTTTTTTTTAATGCAGCAGCTGCTTCATTAATTTGCCAATGCCAACTAAATTGCAATAAAACTCTGAGCAATGAGTGGTGTGTATGAGTGTATCACAGAGCTCCACAGCAATAAAACTCACAGTAATGTGCTGTGTGTATGAGCGTATCACAGAGCTCCACAGCAATAAAACTCACAGTAATGTTCGGTGTGTATGAGCGTATCACAGAGCTCCACAGCAATACAACTCACAGTAATGCGCGGTGTGTTTGAGCGTATCACAAATCACCACAGCAATAAAATTCACAGCAATGTGCAGTGTGTATGAGTGTATTACAGAGCACCGCAGCAATAACTCACAGCAATGTGCAGTGTGTATGAGTGTATTACAGAGCACCGCAGCAATAACTCACAGCAATGTGCAGTGTGTATGTGTATCACAGAGCACCACAGCAATACAACTCACAGAAATGCGCGGTGTGGTTCAGAGTATCACAGAGCTCCACAGCAATAAAACTCACAGTAATGTGCAGTGTGTATGAGTGCATCACAGAGCACCACAGGCCGATCTCTGACTTCTTCTGAAGGGGGCTGATATCTTGGATGTCAGCCCTGCCTCCGGGTCCCCTCCTGGCTCACTGACATGTGAGATGACGTTAAAAGTAGTAAAACTGGAGGGGGGTGACACCATGAGTTACCGCTCCAGGTGACACCAACCCTAGTGACGCCCCTGCGAGTACGTTGCAATTTTGGGGCTGTTTTTCTATTCACTATACTGCCAATGACAGCAAAATACAGTGCTGTGCGCCACAGATCGGCGATCTTCGGCAGCAGCGAAATTGTCCCATAGAGAACTAATCACAGAGCACTGAAATGCCCTGATTTTCGGTGATTCCGTTCGACAGGTTTAAGCAGGCAAATCCTATAGGTTTCAATGTAATTTTATTTTAATTTTTAATAAACCGTTTATTCAATTAATTTTCAACCAAAAGTATTCCTATTTAAGTATTTATTTCTCTGAACATCTTTATGTATTTTTGGTATTTTTTTGGAGAAATTTTTGATTCCCAATTTTTTAATTTTTTTTTTTTTTTTTATTTTGTAACAGACCTTTTCATTATTTTTTAAAGAACCTTTTTTTTATTATTTTGTAACATTTTAATGCATTTTTATTAGTTTCGTTGATCAACAGTATGGTGAGTGAGTTACGCCCTTTGTAGGACATGCAGGATCCAAAGTACCACGCCAGAGATGTCCAGATGAAGCTGTGCCAACGAGTTGCAGAAAAATGAGCGCCAAAGGTATTTATGATCCAATAATTCATACATGCATTTGATAGTTTGAAAAGGAAACATTTATTAACATGTTCTTAACATTCATTAACACAGCAATATAAATCTAACAAACAATAAAGTAGGCCACAAACATAAACCGGAACCAGGTACATACAGGGTTATTCAGAGAGAGGTGAAAACCATGAGAATGACCGGAGAAGTGAAAATTCGAGGTTAAAATGGCCAACCCAGAAAAATTTGACCATTTATCTCACTTTCCAAATCGGCTATTTGGTCTGGATTGCTCTCTTCTCCTGCCAGTTCTCATGATTTCACCTCTCTCTGAATAACCTTGATAATAAAGATGTTTCCTTCTTCGGTGCAAAAAATAAAATTTAAAAAGGGCTATTGCTCTCCAGTCTTAGATAAGAGCTGACAGCTGAATGAGCTAAGACAGGGATCTTTAAAGGTTTATAATCTACCACCTCGTGATGTCCTTTGAATACATTCCACACAATACAATTATGTAAGACGGTGACTGACCCATTCACTCCATTCTATGACCAAAGCCACACAGTGAGGAGTAAGTGATGGAAAGATACTGTGGGGGGGGGCAGTTTACAACACAAAATATCACACAATGGATGCACCCAGTGACACATATAGAGGAAAATATCACACAATGGATGCACCCAGTGACACATATAGAGGAAAATATCACACAATGGATGCACCCAGTGACACATATAGAGGAAAATATCACACAATGGATGCACCCAGTGACACATATAGAGGAAAATATCGCACAATGGATGCACCCAGTGACACATATAGAGGAAAATATCACACAATGGATGCACCCAGTGACACATATAGAGGAAAATATCACACAATGGATGTACCCAGTGACACATATAGAGGAAAATATCACACAATGGATGCACCCAGTGACACATATAGAGGAAAATATCACACAATGGATGCACCCAGTGACACATATAGAGGAAAACATCACACAATGGATGCACCCAGTGACACATATACAGGAAAATATCACACAATGGATGCACCCAGTGACACATATAGAGGAAAATATCACACAATTGATGCACCCAGTGACACATATAGAGGAAAATATCACACAATGGATGCGCCCAGTGACACATATAGAGGAAAATATCACACAATGGATGCACCCAGTGACACATATAGAGGAACTTATTTTTCAAATAATTTCAAACAAACACAATAAGGACAATTCATTTTTGGTGGTACTGGCCCTTTAACCTCTGTGAAATGATATAATCATACATTTGGCCCCAGAGTCATCATTACATTTAAAATTTTGAAGCTCGAATAAATACTCATTACTAGAGACATCCTGCTAGTAGTGCCCTTTACCTTGCAGCACATGGCTCTCTTGGCACACTGGGCCTCGTGGTTAATGATTACTGTTACACAGCGTAGGCCGTGGACTCTAGCCTTTCCGATAGGCGCGTCAACACTCCAAGTGTTGAGGCTCGGTCATGTTCACTGCCGGAGACCTTACACGGTGTTTCCATACAACGGGATAACTTTACTGGAACGAAGTTTTTTTATATTGAAACCGAGACGTCGTTTTGGACATAAATCCTCCGTGTCGGGATGGATACGGCGAGGAAACGCTAGCTGTTATTGGGAAGCGTTATTTACAGCGCTGAGATGTTCATCATTCAGAATTAATCAGCATAAGGTAATATTTAGAGAGCGAGCGGCCTCAGTGTGATTAGCGGTAACTTTCGTCTGTGGTTTTTATTTATTGTTAAAAAAAATCTATAACGCTGTCCTTTTCGGTGACATTTATCTTCGGTCATGTGATTTCCTCTTAAACAGACATAATCTATCATGTAGCAGCTCGTTTTTTATAAAGTTTGCTTTTTCTTACTTTTATTGTTGCTCGAAAAGTGGTTTTAATACTGCAGCAACAAAGCGTCCCTGTTTCACAAGCAGCTACAGTGTTTATATATAGCGAGACGGTATCGTAAAAATAGTTTGACTTCATAACGAGACTGACATGCACTGTAAATAATATAAAAGTTTTACAGAATATGTGTTGTACCATAAAGTGTGTGTGTATGTATATAAATATAGATTTCCACATACAAGATATGTCAGCCGATACATCTTGTATGTGGAAATCTATGTGAGCCAGGCGTGCACCCGGCAGTGGACTGTTTCATTCTGAGTGCAGGTGCCAAAGACTGGTATATATATATAAATCACAATTATAGCAGTCCGTAGTGATTCCTTTTTTATTGGACTAACGTTACATTTAAAAGGCAAGCTTTCTAGAGTGTATGTCTCTTCTTCAGGTCTGGAACTAGATGCTTTACTGAGCAATATTCTAAAATTTAACATTAAGACATTATCGGGCACATTGGTGGGGGGGGTTGGATGTAGGTCTCAAACAACTAATCGATTAATCGACAACTAATCGATGATTAAAATAGTTGTCAACTATTTCCATTATGGATTAATCGGTGTTGATTAATCGTCCTGTGTGCAGCGAACACTGTTTAGAGTCAGACTGAGTTAAACGTTAATAACCTCAGCTTCGGAGCTGATCGAAGAAGACGCGTCGCTGCTTTACTAAGTAAGATATAGTTATAGGGTTATGTGTCAGACACAACCAGTTTGTTTTTATTCCATTTACAACAGTAGAACTACAACACAAACAATAGGATACTGTCACGGGGTGAAGGAGCTGTATGCCTGTGTTTAAGCCTTACTTGAAGCTGGAGTCCTGCGCCACCACCCCACTCTCCCTGCCACACCCTCTTTGGTTGATAACTTCAATTCCCTCCCTTTGGGTCTGGTCCCTTTCCCCAAACTCACTCCCACACTCAGATCAGTTTTTTTTTCGTCCATACCCACTCCCTCTCACACTCAGGTCAAGTAACTTGAGCAAAGTCACTCCCTTCCACCTCCAGTCCCTCCTCCCACTCAGTTTGATAACGAAATTATTCAAAAGGGACACTCTACACACCCTGACCACTTTAGCTTATTAACCCCGATTTCATGCTGACATCATCATCTATGACCAAGTGCTTGTAGCCGCGTTTATTTGAGAAAGCAAGCATGGGCTTAAGCTGTGCATGCAGCACCAACCCATCCCTCTGACCAAGCTCTCGCAGCATCAACCCATCCCTCTGACCAAGCTCTTGCAGCATCAAGCCATCCCTCTGACCAAGCACTCGCAGCATCAACCCTTCCCTCTGACCAAGTGCTCGCAGCATCAACCCATCCCTCTGACCGAGCACTCGCAGCATCAACCCATCCCTCTGACCAAGCACTCGCAGCATCAACCCATCCCTCTGACCAAGCACTCACAGCATCAACCCATCCCTCTGACCAAGCACTCGTAGCATCAACCCATCCCTCTGACCAAGCACTCGCAGCATCAACCATCCTCTGACCAAGCACTTGTAGCATCAACCCATCCCTCTGACCAAGCACTCGCAGCATCAACCCATCCCTCTGACCAAGCACTCACAGCATCAACCCATCCCTCTGACCAAGCACTTGTAGCATCAACCCATCCCTCTGACCAAGCACCCGCAGCATCAACCCGTCCCTCTGACCAAGCACTCGCAGCATCAACCCATCCCTCTGACCAAGCACTCGCAGCATCAACCCATCCCTCTGACCAAGCACTCGCAGCATCAACCCATCCCTCTGACCAAGCACTTGTAGCATCAACCCATCCCTCTGACCAAGCACTCGCAGCATCAACCCATCCCTCTGACCAAGCTCTCACAGCATCAACCCATCCCTCTGACCAAGCACTCGCAGCATCAACCCATCCTCTGACCAAGCACTCGCAGCATCAACCCATCCCTCTGACCAAGCACTTGTAGCATCAACCCATCCCTCTGACCAAGCACTCGCAGCATCAACCCATCCTCTGACCAAGCTCTCACAGCATCAACCCATCTCTGACCAAGCACTCGCAGCATCAACCCATCCCTCTGACCAAGCACTTGTAGCATCAACCCATCCCTCTGACCAAGCACTCACAGCATCAACCCATCCCTCTGACAAGCACTTGTAGCATCAACCCATCCCTCTGACCAAGCACCAGCATCATCAACCCGTCCCTCTGACCAAGCACTCGTAGCATCAACCCATCCCTCTGACCAAGCACTTGTAGCATCAACCCATCCCTCTGACCAAGCACTCGCAGCATCAACCCATCCCTCTGACCAAGCACTCGTAGCATCAACCCATCCCTCTGACCAAGCACTCACAGCATCAACCCATCCCTCTGACCAAGCACTCGCAGCATCAACCCATCCCTCTGACCAAGCACTTGTAGCATCAACCCATCCCTCTGACCAAGCACTCGTATACCTTGTGTGAAAGGTACAGAATATACGTAATTTGCATATGTACGTACGAAAGTTACGTACACTATGCAAATTACTTATGAAAAAGGGGGAGGGGTTGTGGTTATTCAAGTAAAAAAAAAATTCTATTTTTTCTTTTATCCGATGAATCGATTGAGGCTAGGGTCAGACTGAGGCAGTGCGAACGCGCGTTCTGGCGCACATAATCACGGCCGCACTAGCAGCAGATGACGGGCAATGACGGACAATATACGAAGTACGGTCGCACAAAAGTCCGGCCGCGCAACGCAAGTGGAAAATGAACGCATTTTTTCGAGAACGTTAAACCGCTGGTACTGACGTACAGAGTGCGCTGCGGCCGCATAGCAGCGTGTGTGCGTGATTAGGAGACGTCAGACGCTGCTAGTGTGCGGCCAACATAACGTTCAAACAGCCGGATTTCCCTAGACTTCTTTTCACCCCATCGTCATGAAATACGTCCAGAATTGCGCATCGTCTGACCACTTAAGCGTATTCCGTGAAAAAATGCGTGCGCACGCATCGACGTACATTTTGACGGTGGCCGCAGAAAATGCGCTCATCTGTCCCTAGCCTAATCAAAATAACAATCGGCCAACTAATCGATTTATGAGAATAATCGTTAGTTGCAGCCCTAGGTGGATGTCATAATTAGTCAAATGGTATAGTCAAAATGGGAAAATAAACACATGAGGGACCTTAGGCTCATAAAACATCAGTGATAAGATCATGACAAAAGTGTTGCCCGTGGCATAAACACATCCAGTAAAGATAGGCTTTTCATGGATCACGTGCGTTAATTTCTAGACGCTCTCCTTCAGCAGCCAGTGCAAGTCCAGCATGTCAAAGTCTCAAATATACAGCTACTGACACAAAGTGCATTAATCCTGACACACAATACAACGTACAAGGTTAAAATATAATAAAAGGGTGTCAGCAGCAGCAGCCGGCACATTAGTAATGCTGCCATTTCTGGATTTGCTATAACATTGTTCCCAGCCGTGAGCAAACATTGTCATTGTCAGGTATGAAGGTGTGTGGTAAAAATGAGGAATAAAGTGCCAAAGATTTCACCAGGTCAATAAAGTTTTATTTACACACACATTGAAAAGCAAGTACACATAATGCCATATTAAATAAAAAAACCTTAGTTTAACCTCTTCAGCGCCAATTTGACATCTAATTGAAGCTAAAAAAAAAACGTAGTTAAGGCAGAGCAATAATTTTGTACTTTCAGATTGTCAGATAAAATTGAATATGTGTATATATATATACACACACACATATTGAATCTTGCCTTCCTATATTGATATATTCTTCAGTAAATATAGGGAGCTATTGAATATAAGTCAGGACAGGACTGGGCCCTTCGATTGTCCTGGACAGTGGTTGACGCCTTGTGTGGTTTTTTGGTCATGTGGGGTTATGTGTACTATGGGCAGTACCAGGAAGTTCTGCCATGAACAGTGAGCCTCCCATGGGTCAGTTTGGAGGGCCTTTGATATTCCCACTGGACAGACAGCCATCACATTGGCCTTACATGATTCTTCTAGGGAGAGTCTTTGATCATTCTAGTCAGTATGTGGCCCACATTTATTGTTGCCCATCAGGCAATCTTTTAGCCGATATGTTGAGCTGCCTCTCTCTGCCAAGACAACAGCTTTGAGTCTCCTCCTATAAAGTCTGATGACGTTGGAGAATACATGGCATTTGATCAGAGCTCATTACTCCATACAGAATCTCTCCAGATCCCTTCACATTTCGTGGTTGACGCTGGTCGACTCTCCGTTTATCTCCACAGATTTTCTATGGGGTTCGAGTCAGGGTACTGGGATGACCATGGCTGGAATGGATCTTGATCTGGTAGTCAGTAAACCGTTTTCGTGTATATTTTGTTGCATGGTTTGGGTTACTGTCCTGCTGGAAGATTCACGACCCATTTTAAGCTTAATGGCAGAGGCAATCAGATGCTCATTTAATATCTGTCGATATTTGATAAAGTCCATTTTGCCGTGTGTCCTAACAAACTACGCAGGTTCTGACAGACAAACAGGCCCAAAACACTGTGGGTCCAATTCCATTCCTGACCCTAACATGGAGACACTTACTGACCCTTACTGTCTCCATGTTAACGTCGTATTCTGGGTAGGGATGTGCATTTCAGGTTTCGGGATTTTCGGAATTTTCACGAAATTTCCCGATTCGTGCATTCGGATTCGGACGATTTTCTGAAAATTTTCAGATCCGAAAACGGCAGATCCGAACAAATTTCCGAAACGAAACGAAAACTTTTCGGAATTTTCGAATGGACTAGAAATGTGTAAAATCGAAAATCGTTTTCGTTCCATTCGTGATTTCGGTTCCATTTCAGTAATTTATTTAGTAGTATTTTTCGGTTATATCGCTGATTCTGTAATTTTGTATCATTCCCATCTCAATGTATCCTTCCTGGAAAACCAGAGAAATCTCAATGTATCCTTCCTGGAAAACCAGAGAAATCTCAATGTATCCTTCTTGTAAAACATGAGAAATCTCAATGTATCCTTCTTGTAAAACCTGAGAAATCTCAATGTATCCTTCCTGGAAAACCTGAGAAATCTCAATGTATCCTTCCTGGAAATCCAGAGAAATCTCAATGTATCCTTCTTGTAAAACCAGAGAAATCTCAATGTATCCTTCTCGGAAAACCAGAGAAATCTCAATGTATCCTTCCCAGGAAACCAGAGAAATCTCAATGTATCCTTTTTGTAAAACATGAGAAATCTCAATGTATCCTTCTTGTAAAACATGAAAAATCTCAATGTATCCTTCCTGGAAAACCAGAGAAATCTCAATGTATCCTTCCTGGAAAACCAGAGAAATCTCAATGTATCCTTCTTGGAAAACCAGAGAAATCTCAATGTATCCTTCTTGTCAAACCAGAGAAATCTCAATGTATCCTTCCCGGGAAACCAGAGAAATCTCAATGTATCCTTCTTGTAAAACATGAGAAATCTCAATGTATCCTTCCTGGAAAACTAGAGAAATCTCAATGTATCCTTCCTGGAAAACCAGAGAAATCTCAATGTATCCTTCTCGGAAAACCAGAGAAATCTCAATGTATCCTTCTTGTAAAACCAGAGAATTCTCAATGTATCCTTCTCGGGAAACCAGAGAAATCTCAATATATCCTTCCCGGGAAACCAGAGAAATCTCAATGTATCATTCCCAGGAAACCAGAGAAATCTCAATGTATCCTTCCCAGGAAACCAGAGAAATCTCAATGTATCCTTCCCGGGAAACCAGAGAAATCTCAATGTATCCTTCTTGTAAAATCAGAGAAATCTCAATGTATCCTTCTCGGGAAACCAGAGAAATCTCAATATATCCTTCCCGGGAAACCAGAGAAATCTCAATGTATCCTTCTTGTAAAACATGAGAAATCTCAATGTATCCTTCTCGTAAAACCAGAGAAATCTCAATGTATCCTTCTTGTAAAACCAGAGAAATCTCAATGTATCCTTCTCGGGAAACCAGAGAAATCTCAATATATCCTTCCCAGGAAACCAGAGAAATCTCAATGTATCCTTCCCGGGAAACCAGAGAAATCTCAATGTATCCTTCCCAGGAAACCAGAGAAATCTCAATGTATCCTTCCTGGGAAACCAGAGAAATCTCAATGTATCCTTCCCGGGAAACCAGAGAAATCTCATTGTATCCTTCCTGGAAAACCAGAGAAATCTCAATGTATCCTTCTTGTAAAACATGAGAAATCTCAATGTATCCTTCTTGTAAAACATGAGAAATCTCAATGGCAGAATTATCGTATCGACAGAATTATCTTATCGACAGAAATATCGGATCCGAAAAACCATTAGTTTACGTCAAAACGAATAGACATTTTGAAACGAGGAGAACAGACGTTCCGAAAAACACAAAAATTTCCGAAATCACAAAAAAAAGTCGATACGAAAAACGAACCGAAAACGAACCGAACCGAAACGGAAATCGGCTGAAACGAAAATTTACAGAATCCGAACGAACCGAACCGAATAAAAAATTGGTGCACAAGTCTAATTCTGGGGAAGGTGCTATCTCAGCAGCTCACCCCAGAAGGCAGCGATAACCTCCCTGATACCTGCAGTAGCGCTTTGGCGACGCAGCGAGTATCAGTTGCTGCAGTCCATAGGACCCATGGAGCCATGCGCTTCTGTGCTGTGAGCTCTGCACATGCTCACTCTCGTGAGAACGCGCAGCGCAGCGGCAGGATCGTGGAGGGATACTAGGAACAATTTTTTTCACAGTCTCATTCTGCTCCCGGGGCGGATCGGGCCACCCTTTTCACCGCCGGATAAGAGTTGAGTATGGGATTTAATGGGGGTTTGGAACGTGTTAAATAAGTTTGCATTTGCAGAATCATTTAACACCAGCTTCCTGTAGGTGGTAAAAGTATTCGTTTAATGTAATTTGCTCCAGAACTTAGTAATACCTCGCTTATCGAGACGCTAAAAATAAATTGCGCTCCCATGTTAAGTATAGGAGACGCAAAGTACAGTAAGCTCGTGCAAGCTGCTCATTTCATCTCAGTGTAGCATCAAGATCAGATTATCGATGCCAGACGTTAAACTTTCTTATACTAGCGCTAACGAATACATATCAAGACGCAACATTAGCCCCAACTATGGAATAGAGCCCTAAAGAGTCTCCACCATATTTAACTGCGGACATGAGATACTTTTCCTTAGAGCTGCGTCTCTGAGTGCACCAAACTCACCTCTGGAGTTTATGACCAAGGAACTCTATTTTGATTTCGTAAGAACATAGAACCCAATCCCATTTATCATTCCAGTAGTGTCCAAACAGAAGATGCTTGAGTTTGTTTAGGGATGGAAAGAGGCTTTTTTTTGTCATGATGACACCCTTTCAAACAACTTGTTGTGATATAGGTGATGAAAGGAGACTTTCTGACCCCAACACACAACCAACTTTTGCAGTTCTCCAGTTGTGATACTTGGACATTTTTTGGCCACTTGAGCCATCCTCTTCAGTGTGTTAAGACAATATACTGTAGACACACATTCTCGTCCAAGCTGATACACAATATTTCCAGTAGACTTGAACATATTAATTATTGCCCTGATGTTGGAAATGGTCATTTTCGATGCTTTTGCTATTTTCTAACTGCCACTTCCATTTTACGACTTTCTGCCGCACATCACTGCTATATCCCTTGGTCTTACCTATTGTGATGAACATTTAATTGAATTTGGCCTCTGTAAATTGTAAATTTGTTGTGAAACAGAAAAATTGAAGCAGAAAATTTTTCACAGCCTTCTTCACTCTTATTTGACATTTCTGTAAATATTAGTGGAGGGCACTGATTAGGGAAAGACCAAACAGAATGAGAGGGGGGTATAGCAAACATTTGGGGCACTGTTCGCTTGTTGGCACGAAAATGGGGATGCTAACAGTGTAAAACATGCACCTGCAGGTTTCCCCCGTAGTGTCCCCATTTTAGCACCATATTCCAGTTCAGGCACTAATTTATAGTGGAAAGAAAAAGTATGTGAACCCTTTGGGATTACGTGGAGTTTTGCATGAATTGGTCATAAAATGTGCTCTGATCTTCATCTAAGTCACAACAATTTGAAAAACACAGTCTGCTTAAAATAATACAACACAAACATTATCAGGGTTATCCAAAGAGATTCGAAAAGTCACCGCACGTTCGGTGACTTTTCGTTCTCTTCAATTCGGTTCCTTTTGCCGATTGCATTTCGGTGACCCTGCGGTGTATCCAGCAAACAGCACAGGGTCCCCGAATTGCAGGGAAAAGCTGCCGAAAACCTGACGAACACTAACCGAATGCACGCTGAAAACAAGCAAAAACATCTGGATTAACCTTCGAAGGAGCCGAACATGAGCCGAACAGGAGCCGAACAGGAGCCGAATCACACAGAGCCGAAGCAGCTGTGACGTAGAGGAGGCAGTGAATAAATTAGAAAAACCATTTGTATGAATCTGGGAAAATGAAACACTGTTTGCAAAGAAACTACTGAGCGAAAATGTCTGAAATTTTCACAGGAGGTCCAGGGAATGATAATAAAGAGGGCTGTTACAAAAAAAATAAGTAAACTGAAAAAAATAAAAAAAAAAATCGGACTTTTACATTTTTTAAAAAAAATTCAGAAAAATGCTTAAAGTATCCTAAAAAATCTATAAATAAAGAGACTTTTTTCTGCTGAATTTTATAATGAACGGTTTATTAGATATTGAATTAAAACAGGAATATTTTAACATTGAAGTCTATGGGATTCTCCTGAATAAATTTGCCGAATAAACCACCAAAACCGAATGGCAGGCATTAGGGGAACCTTTCACTGCTGGTTTGTGTTCTCTGAATAGCCGAAGCAGTGCTTTTTTTATGGGGATTTCACTGCCCTCGAACAGGGACCGAACAGTCACCGTATGTGCAGGCAATTCGACAGGATTTGGCGAATTGCCTGCTCTCTGGATAGCCGAATGGCCAGGAAAGGTAACCGAACGCTGATTTTCAGCGTTCGGTTACCTTTCTCAAGCAATTCGAATCTCTTTGGATAACCCTGTATATGTTTTCATGTTTTTATTGAACAGAACATGTAAACATTCACAGTGCAGGGTGGAAAAGGTATGTGAACCTTTGGACTCAATAACTGGTTGACCCTCCTTTGGCAGCAATAACCTCAACCAAACGTTTCCTGTAGTTGCAGATCAGACCTGCACAATGATCTGGAGTAATTTTGGACCACTCCTCTTCACAAAACTGTTTCAGTGTAGCAATATTCTTGGGATGTCTGGTGTGAATCGCTCTCTTAAGATCATGCCACAGCATTTCAATCGGGTTGAGGTCAGGACTCTGACTGGGCCACTCCAGAAGGTGTATTTTGTTTTGTTGAAGCCATTCTTTTGTTGAATTACTTGTATGCTTTGGGTCATTGTCCTGTTGCATCACCCATCCTCTGCAGAGCTTCAGTTGGTGGACAGATGGTCTTAAGTTTTCCTGCAAAATGTTTTGATAAACTCTGGAATTTCATTTTCCATCAATGACAACAATCCGTCCAGGCCCTGAGGCAGCAAAGCAGCCCCAAACCATGATGCTCCCTCCGCCATATTTTACAGTGGGGATGAGGTTTTGATGTTGGTGTGCTGTGCCTTTTTTTCTACACACATAGTGTTGTGTGTTTTTTCCAAACAACTCAATTTTGGTTTCATCTGTCCACAGAATATTTTGCCAGTAGTGCTGTGGAACATCCAGGTGCTCTTTTGCAAACTTCAAACGTGCTGCAATATTCTTTTTGGACAGCAATGGCTTCCTCCGTGGTGTCCTCCCATGTACTCCATTCTTGTTTAATGTTTTCCTTATTGTAGATGTGTCAACAAAAATGTTAGCATGTGCCAAAGATTTCTGTAAGTCTTTAGCCGACACTCTAGGATTCTTCTTTACCTCATTAAGCATTCTGCGCTGTGCTCTTGCAGTCATCTTTACAGGATGACCACGCCTAGGGAGAGTAGCAACAGTGCTGAACTTTCTCCATTTGTAGACAGTCTGTCTTACTGTGGACACATGAACATCAAGGCTTTTGGAGATACTTTTGTAACCCTTTCCAGCTTCATGCAAGTCAACAATTCTTGATCGTAGGTCTTCTGAGAGCTCTTTTCTGCGAGGCATGGTTCACAACAGGCAGTGCTTTTTGAAACCAGTAAACCCAAAACTGGTGTGTGTTTTTAAAGGGCAGGACAGCTTTCAGCAACACATCCAATAATATCACACTGATTGGACTCAAGGTTGACTCACTCCTGGCTCCAATTAGCTCTTGGAGAAGTCATTAGGCTAGGGGTTCACATACTTTTTCCACCCTGCACTGTGAATGTTTACATGTTAAGTTCAATAAAAACATGAAAACATATAATGTTTGTGTTCTATTATTTTAAGCAGACTGTGTTTTTCAAATTGTTGTGATTTAGATGAAGATCAGAGCCCATTTTATGACCAATTCATGCAAAACTCCACGTAATCCCAAAGGGTTCACATACTTTTTCTTGCCACTGTAGCAGCCTGCCCCGTAACGCTGAGCTACCCTCAGGGATACTCACGGTAGCACTATCGCCCTCTGCGAGCATCACCGTTTGGGGTCTTCAAGACTCCATGGAGGGTCGCTAGATCGTGCAGGGCCGCGGAGTGATCGAGGAGGGAAACTGGAGACAATTTGTCCCCAGTCTAACTCTGGTCCCAGCAGCCAGAAGCAGTGGATCGGGCCACCATTCTCGCCATGGGATTAGAGGTAAGTATCTGATTTATTGGGGGTTTTAGCTGGTGCTAAATGATTTGCCAGAAGCGGATCAGCTGGGTGGAGTAGAGGTAACATCACTGCTCTATAACCATGGAGAGAGACTGTGGAGACACAGGTTAGATCCCAGCAAGAGCACCTCTCCAGTAAGTGTCCTTGGGCAAGACACCTAACGGTACATACTCGCCACCCAGGACATACTTGAAAACAAGAGAAATCTCAATGTATCCTTTCTGGGAAAATACTTTCTCAAAAATAAAAAAAGTCCCTGAAGCTTTACTATGGAATTTGCGCTGCATTGGTACTGCAAGTTGTGTGGCGCTATGGGACTTGAGCACTTTACATACACAAGTTCCGTAGCGCCTGCGCTGAACGATGGATCGGAGCTGCACGCATACACAGATCCGTTCCATCGGCTGCCTCTCAGACTAATCGCTCCTGCTATTGAGAGAGGGTGACGTTGGCATGCTCTCTGTGTGCTGACATCACTAGTGAACGGCAGCCGGGAAATTAGAAAAAAAATGGGGTGGAGGAGACTCCTACACTTCATCCAGTGATATCTCGAGATCGGGGAGCTGGGAGGGTGGAGAAGGGGGCACCCCTCACATCCTGACCACGGTAAAACTATAAAGTTGTAAGGTCAGCAGGACGAAATGGGAGAGGAGCAGACCCCAATACGTGGAACTCAGACGTGTGCAGTGTAATATGGATGGTATACACTTCTAGAGCGCGGCAGCGTATAAATATCCAATACGAGTAGTCGAGGAATAGCAAGCGGCAATAGTCAAATACAAGAGGATAGGGCAGGAGGTCGGTACACAGAGGCAATGTAGATAACTGAGGCAGGGGATCACTAGACAATACACAGGACACTATACTATAGCATCTGTACCAAGGGAGAGTCAGGTTTAAATAATTCCGGGTTACAGGCCCCGCCCCGTACGCCAATTGGGCCAGTGATGTCACTCCCGGGAGCCCACAGGTCAGGAAGTAAAAGTTGGCAGATGTGTGCGCCGCTAGGGGGACAGGAGGGCTGGTGACCAGGATGCGCGTCTCCGCGTCACACCGAGGAGGCGCACAGGTAGCCGATTGCGGCCGATCCCTGACAAACGTGATCAGGATAAGTAGAGTGTCCCTTTAAATGTTAACTACTCTCCCCGTGTTATAAACACATTCTATGATAGTTCTTTGTCTCTTGGCAGGGAAAGGGTGTAGTATCCTATTCAACCAGGTTATGATAACTGTGTATTTAGAAGATTCCCACCAGATGGCTCTGCAGCGCTTTACGCGTTTCATTTTGGGAGTCACGACAATGTATCCTATTGTTCTCCTATTGCTTCTATACTGTAAGAGCAGTTAAGAGATTGAACGGTTATTACTGTTTGTGTACAGACTACAAGGGGTTATTCACTAAGCACCGAACTTTCCACCGAATGGAGAATTTCACCTTCTTCTACTCACTAAACTGTCAATTTGATAAAATACTAGCGAAATGACAGAGAGATACGACGCAGTTCGCAGCAATTCATTGATCTTCAGCATCAGCGAAATTGTCCCATAGAGAAGTAACGGTTAATCTATTCAGAAAACGCTGAACCGCATCGAAGTGTCAGTGAAATGCCCTGATTTTCAGTTCGACAGGTTTAAACAGGCGAATCCCATAGGATTCAATGTAAAAACGTAATATCATATGTTTTTTGTAACTTACAGCTTTATTCCGAATAATAAAGTCACATGAATTCGAAAGGGAAAGCGTCCACTCAGGGCCACCGCAGAAGATCGCACAAATACGTTGCTGAATAAAACAAAGAGACAGTAAGGTCACCAATAGGCATACACATTTATATCAAGATATACAAACCGCAAGGTCACAGAAAACATACATTGGTAACATAAACACCGTCAAAAAACCTTGCAAGAGCTCAAAAATAAAAACAAAACGAGAAGGGGAAGGAGGGGTGACAGGATTGACCGTGCACTCCGCACAAAGAAGAAATATCATTTTTAATAAACATTAAGGGTTCCATTACATTCCGAATGCAAACGTTAACGCTCACTTGCATGAGCATTAACGTTTGTCGCGGTATTTACCGCATATTACAATCCAAACGCAAACGGGTTAAAAAACCCATTTGCGTTTGGTACCTTGCACAGCGCTGCGCGAGGTTACTGCACTTTGCGCTCCCTATACTTAACATGGGGAGCGCAAAGTGTTAATCAGCGCTGGTATTACAAAGTCCCAGCGCTGATTAACGCCTGGCTCTGGTCAATGCAAAGTTAACCAGAGCCAGCACCTGGCGTTAACGGATTCCGCTTTTGCACAATCCGTTAACATCAGCTGTAAAAATAAAAAAACAGATCGTATACTTGCCCTCTGTCCCGCGGCTCTGTTCGCCTCCTCCGGCCGGTGGGAGCAGGGAAAGACTGAGGGAAAAAGTCCCCCCAGTCTCTCCCTGCATATCACTACGTCGTCACGTGACCGTCAGGGAGGAACTCAATGGAGTCCTATGGACTCCAGCGAGTGGATGCTCGTGGCTGCGCTCAACGCTGCCGCAAGCATCCAAATTTTAACGCTCGATAACAATGCAGGCAGCATTTTTTGCGCCTGCATTGTAATCCAGCGTTAAAACGCCGGCGTCCACGTTTTAACGCTAAGAGCGTAATAGGGCCCTTATTATTTTCATTTTCAGCAAAAAGCCTTATTATTTTTTATATTTTTTAAAACACCTTTCTGTATTTTTTTAGATTAAATTTTTGTTTCCCTTTCCTTGGACCCCTTGCTCGAGGTGCCTAGAGGGGTGTCAGCTATATCCTCCTGACTAGGCCGAACAAGGCCGAACCGATCATCGAGGGTTGCTGCATCTTTCGTGCAAGAATGACGTCCTTGGCAATCGGTACTGGCCGCCCTTTCTGGGTGATTGCGTCTGATTTACATATGGAGCAGTTGTCCCTGTAATGGCACAATCGAACTAAAGCCTTGTGAGACCTGAGCGGACCCCACCGTAGAGCAGGCCACTAGTGCTGTTGCTCGTCCTCAGGACCCTCACAAACCCCCTTTCTCTCACTATAAGTTTACAGGGTCGTCCAGACGTGGACCCCTTGCTCGAGGTGCCTAGAGGGGTGTCAGCTATACCCTCCTGATGAGGCCGAAAAAGGCCGAAATGATCATCGGAGGTTGCTGCACCTCTCGTGCAGGGATGACGTCCTTACCAATCGGTACTGGCCGCCCTTTCTGGGTGATTGCGTCTGATTTGCATATGGAGCAGTTGTCCCTGTAATGGCACAATTGAGCTAAAGCCTTGTGAGACCTGAGCGGGCTCCACCGTAGAGAAGGCCACTGGTGCCGTTGCTTGTTCTCAGGATCCTCACACACCCCCTTTCTCTCACTATAAGTTTACAGGGTCGTCCAGACGTGGACCCCTTGCTCGAGGTGCCTAGAGGGGTGTCAGCTATACCCTCCTGATGAGGCCGAAAAAGGCCGAAATGATCATCGGAGGTTGCTGCACCTCTCATGCAGGGATGACGTCCTTGGCAATCGGTACTGGCCGCCCTTTCTGGGTGATTGCGTCTGATTTGCATATGGAGCAGTTGTCCCTGTAATGGCACAATTGAGCTAAAGCCTTGTGAGACCTGAGCGGCTCCACCGTAGAGAAGGCCACTGGTGCCGTTGCTTGTTCTCAGGACCCTCACAAACCCCCTTTTTTCTCATTACAGACAATACCACTTTTTTCGGGAGGACAATATAAAAGAGTATTTAAAACAGGCGTTTCGGTGTGACGCTGCGGCCAAGTCTTCTTGTTTCTATCGAGGCTCGCCCCACCAGGTTTCGTTTCGTCAGCTGGGAAAAAAATCCAGGATAAGTCAGTCGGACACGCTTATCGGAGCGAGAGAATGAAACTGAAAAAACATATTTGAAAGTGCGTGGCTTGAGGCCAGGCCGGGCGGTGAATGCCAAGGCAGGACAAGGTGTGTCTGCTTTACCTTTGGTGAGCAGCCACTTCTGCTTGTAATGAAATTCGACTTCTCTTTATTCGTGTTTACAAAAGCGTGGTTATGTCCAGACCTGCCGGAAGTCTTTGAGAAGATGGAAACTGTCATTCTTTCTTTTATTTTGGTCTGACGCTCGATCAGGAGAACATGGGTTTTTCCTGAAGAAGGGGTCTGTGGTTATCTACATCTCCATCGAATGTAAGTGTTTGCATCACCACCTCAATGAATACAGGGAACCAGGTTATCAGCTCTGTGTCTGTGTTACAAATCTACCGGACCAGGGTGTAAAGCAGGGCTGTCATGATCGATCTGAACTACACCTCCCATGATTCCCAAGCCATTTAGTACATTCAAAGAATTCTGGGAATTGTAGGCATCAACGTCTGGAGGGAAGTGCATTCGATAGCCCTGGTGTAAAGAACTTGTGTGAAAATGCCGAAAAGGCTATAAGCCAACTATGGAACCAAATATAAATCATATAAACCATATTTACCATATAAATTATATCAAAATCCACCAAAAAACATCACCGATGTATAACAAAGCTCTTACTTTACCTACATATTGCTTTGCAAAATAATTTGTTACATTTTACCCAAACTGCAAAACGCGAGTCACTGATTGGACATTTTACTGGGTTTGGCCACATGAGTTTTGATGTCGGCCTGAGGCCTGTTCAATACCTCAGCCGCTGCAAGTGCTAAGTTAGCAACTTGCCATTGAACGCCGTTCAACCGCTCAGCGCTCAGCAGTGCTAACCTAGCACTTGCAGCGACCCGAGGAGATGCTGAGTGTGACGTTTTAAAGATGGCCGCCGCCATGAAGCAAGTAACAATGCCGTACAGCAAGATGGCCGCCGCCTTGAAGCAAGTAATAATTCCGGACAGCAATGTTAATTTTGAGGTTTTTGTTCACCAAAGCACAAAATATTTATTTATTATTACAGTTCAATTTATATATTGTTTCAGAAGTAAACATAACGTTTATTCATTAAAAACTATCATTTGTGGTGTGTGCGTACAAAGCAGAATTGTGCTGACTGCTTCTCTTTATTATTTTTTGTCCGAGTGATCCGAAAAACAATCTGAATTTTTCATTAAGAAATCGTCGGCCATTTTGGATTCAAAATTCGCATCCAAAGGGTTCAACGACACTACTGCAGCAAACTGAATTCCTGCGCTGCAGCAATTCAGCAGCTGCTGAGGTATTGAACGGGGCTCAGGTCATAACTTCCTGTTTTTTTAATGTCGTTTTTAAGTCTTCCTGCGGCATTTTTTTCTGCCTGTGTTTTTTTATCGTTGTATTTGAGGAATAAATTATTTTTAGTCAGTTCTATGCTTCCTCCAGGGGGGATTGAGGAAGTCGGTGACGAGGCGTGCCAGATTGACATTCTCCTGTATATTAATGGTTTTATTATTTATACATTATTATAAATTGATTTTATCACTAACATTGGCCCATTAGCCCACAGGACTCCATGGAGGTTTGCACTTCCGGGCTGCGAGATCGCGCAGCGCTATAAAGTGATCGCAGATGGAGACTGGGTACTATTTGTCACCAGTCTCACTCTGCACCTGGCAACAAGAAGCGGTGGATCGGGATTTATGGGGGGTTTAGGTAATTAGCGCTAGCAATTCATATTACCGTATTGAAACAGTAATTAATGATTGCGCTCCCCATGTTATTTATAGGGTGCACAAAGTAAAGTAAGCTCACGGAAGCTAGTGCAATCACCAATGCACTAAGTGATTTCTTACAGGTTTAGCGTCCGGCATGCGTTAAAGTCACTTATCCTGGCGGTAACGTTTACACATCCGAACTGTAACGTTAGCATTCATTATGGAATAGTGCCCAATGTGTATAAATTTCTGTTTATTTGGTTGTAGCGCACCCCATGTTTATTTTTACATTCTAGTTTTGGTGTTGCGAAAGGGACTGTCCATATGCAAATCAGACACTACACCCAGAAAGGTCGGCCAGTACTGAAATGTCAAGGACATCTTCCCTGCACGAGAGGTGCAGCAACCCCCAATGGTTGTTTTGGTCATAATAGGCATCATCAGGAGGGTATAACTGACACCCCTCTAGGCACCTCGAGCAAAGGGTCCACATCTGGATACCCTGTAGACTTATAGTAAGAAAGGGAGAGGTTGCATATGGAGCAGTTGTCCCTGTAATGGCACCATCGAGTTAAAACCTTGTGAGACCTGAGTAGGCTCCACCGTAGAGCAGGCCACTAGTGCCATTGCTCGTTCTCAGGACCCTCACAAACCTCTCCCTTTCTCACTATAGTTTTGGTGTTGACCTGGTCATATCGTCCTTGGTTTTCTACGGTAATTTTTGGTTCTTTGTGTAGTATTTTTTTCTGGCTGTAGTTTTAATTATTGTAATAAATTATTTTAATCAGTTTTATGTTCTCTCCAGGAGCCGACTGAGTGATCTCCAAGGGCCTGGAGCCTCAGGAAGTTCTTCCATCGGTGTGCTCTTGTCTCTCTTAGTTGTATTAGATGCAGGGGGAATCACGCTGGACCCTTTGAGACTGAAGCCTGAATCGTCGCTGAGCCCTTCAAAATATATTTGTTGGTGTACCACTCATCCAACACAAATATATATATTGCACAAGACAGGTTCGTCCACTATAGTAAACATTTATTAGGAATTACAAACAGCACACTAAATCACATATAACACATATATACAAGAGTTACAAAGCAGCCAATATGAACAATAACAAATAGGCCTAGAGGGCCAGCAGCCCACAGTGTCAACCAGAAGAACAGGGAGACTGTCCACTCTGCAGGTCAACAGGGAGAGAGAGAGAATAAACTACAGAGAGTTCCATGTATACTGGAGTAGTTGTGTCTTTCCAAGGGAAGGGCATATTGTAATTAACCAAAGTCTAGTGATATGTTAATGAAGGCTATAGAGCAGAGAGACCTGGCTAATTCAACATACAGGAGAGGCATGTGTATAATGTCCCCACAACAGATTCAGGCATTTTGACCCATGAAATTAGGCAAAAGGGTTCGTTGATTGGATTTTTTTATTCAATCAATCACTTCCAGCCCGGGATGCCCAAGCCCAGGAAAAGACCTTGCAGGACCAAAACAAAACTGGGAGTGCCTTTATTCCAGGTTTTACAATTGGAAAAACACACACACAAGGGGCGTGTACAGAATACAATGGAAAACACGCCCTAGCGTTTCCATACTGACTTGCCTCCCAGTAGCCTCCCCCTCCCACACACAAGCCCTGGTGTAATAGACAATGGCTGGGGAAGTTGGCAGGGAGATTTGGTTTATTCCAGTTCCTGGGGTGTGTGGTTGATGGAGTCAGGGAAAGACAAAGGAATCCATTACTTACAGATACACATAAGGGAAACAACACAGTGTATACAACATGACACTACAACAAATACATTAGTGAATAATATAACACAGACATCAGGGAATAGGGCACAGACAACACAAACACCCTGCACCTTGAACTGCGGGCACAGGGTGACTGCAACAAAGGAGAGGGATGGGAAACAATATAAAACATCAGGCCCGCACCTCCCAAACGCATCTCTAGTTCCATGTACCCCAAGTCCAAAGTGATTACCATCACAAATCTTTTTGTTTTGTTCTTGGAAACGAAAACTATTTTTTAAATGGGTCATTCTTTTACATAAGTTTTATTTCTATACCAGTGGATTTCCATATAGATTTCACTTTGTTCTTTTGGTCAAAAGCTGCTAAAACCACACTGTTTAGTTTTGCTTCTTTTGGAACTTTGAATAGCGCGGTGTGAGTTTTTGAGGGTTTATTTTACATTATACTGTGCTCTTATCCCCTTAGCGCCGAGCGGGTTGTGCTCGGCAGGAGAGGGATAACGCCGGCCTCTTCAGCGGTTGCCTCCTTCGGCCTGTCTAGCCACTGAAGCGTGACATGAGTCATTAGCTGCAGGGGGTCAGCATGAGTTCAAGCAGTCTAGCAGCAGCCAAAGGCTTGGGCCCATGCTGACTACTGGGCATGGCTGAGGCGGTCCATAGAAGTCAACGGGATGTACTAGTACGATTCAGCCAATCAGAATTAAGAACCTTAATTGTCTCATGTTAAGTTTTGGCGCCTGTCAAAGCCAATCTGAGCATATATGCTGCATCAATAAAAAATGCACACACAACTTCTCCATTTTATTGTTTGGGTATGTGTAGAATGTGTAACTATACTGTGCTGTATTTTTATTTTTGGGCTGGTGTATTTGGTTTCAGCCAGAATGTTCAGATTTGCCATTAACACCAGCTTTTCAAAGACTTTAAAATTATGCACGCAAACGCTGTGCGTTAAATTTTGCGCATAGATTGTAATACCATCCGCATACCAACGCACAAACGCATTGCGCTCGCAATGTTAAGTATAGGACGCATGCAGTACATTACGCTCGGAAAGCGTTCGCACAGGTTCACCCGCGGTAGACGTTAACGCGCATTTTATGCGCGGACATTGTAATACGACGTTCAGCGCAAAGGGTTTTGCCCTTCGCGTTAATGCATTTTTGCGCACGCGTTAACGTTTGCGTGAAGAATGTAATAGGCCCACAGTATATAAAATAAACATACTATCCAGTATCCAGTGAATACTTATGTTGATAAATGAATCCACAAATATAGAGGTCCACACTTAGAAAGAAAAGAGAAAAAAAGGACAAGTAATAGTGCAATATTGCTGTAACACCATAAATAAAGTGAATATAAATAGGGGTAATCCCACTCACATGTTACAGAGATAGTTCAAAACTAGCTCTATATCAGATGCAGTGTGCCAACTTGGGCACCACCTTTTCTACACTGCCCTGATCTGTTATTCTCCAAAAGAAAATGGAAGAAGAAAAAAGATTCACAGGGCAAAAACTCTGAACCAGTCGGAGTTAGATTCCAGTATAACAGATGCACTCATCTATTCGAGAGCCTACTGGATCGGCTCGTAGTTTGCTTTGATCTTTTTTGGCAACTATTTGGATGGTTTGCTGCCTTAATTTGTTCCAAGTTATAGCTGCATTTATTTGCTATTATTCATTTTGTATGAGTGTCTTCCATATATCTATGACTAGGACGCTATCACACCTTTTATTTTTCACTAATGTATGAAAATATTTGAATGAATCACCTGATATTTGGAAAAAAATAATAATATCGTCCAAAATATGATGTAATCTTTTGCAAAGGAATCCCGGATAGAATTAAATTGAGCTCTTGGTTTTTGTGATGTGCTGTGCAAATGCTTTGACAATGCAATTAACACTGTGAACCTCCCCAATGTTCCCCATATCCCTACTCTCTGAATGATCAACTGCTTGCAAGAGTGTGCGGCTTGCCTCCCAACAAACTACTCAATAGTTTTTCTTATAACGATGATGGCACTATTACTACTACCAGTTATAAGAATTTAGATTTTGGTTTGTTATTGTACTTTTTCTATGTAAAATTCCATCATACACATAGAAACATCGAAAAATGTCGGCAGATAAGAACCTTTCGGCCCATCTAGTCTGCCCAATTACATGGATACTTTACCTGGATTTATCTTTTGTTTAGGATAGCCTTATGCCTATCCCATGCTTGCTTAAATTCAATTACTGTTTTGGCCTCTACCACTTCTACTGGAAGGCTGTTCCATGTATCCACCACCCTCTCAGTAAAATAATGCTTCCTGATGTTACTTTTAAACCTTTGCCCCTCTAATCTAAGACTATGTCCTCTTGTTTTGCTACTTTGTTTCCTTTTAAATATACTCCCTTCCTCTACCTTGTGGATTCCCTTTACGTATTTAAATGTTTCTATCATATCTCCTCTGTCTCGTCTTTTTTCCAAGCTGTACATGTTAAGATCATTAAGCCTTTCCTGGTAACTTTTCTCCTTCAAGCCGTACACCATTTTAGTAGCCCTTCTCTGAACTCTCTCTAAGATGTCTATATTCTTCTGGAGATACGGTCTCCAGTACTGCACACAGTACTCCAAGCGAGGTCTCACCAGTGCTCTGTACAGTGGCATGAGCACTACCCTTTTCCTACTGCTAATACCTCTCCCTACACAACCAAGCATTCTGCTAGCATTTCCTGCTGCTCTATTACATTGACTACTTACCTTTAGATCCTCTGAAATAATAACCCCTAAATCTCAACCCTCAGATGTTGAGGTTAGGACTGTATCAAATATTCTATATTCAGCCCTTGGGTTTTTACGTCCCAGGTGCATTATCTTGCACTTATCCACGTTAAAACTCAATTGCCACAACTCCGACCATTTTTATAGTTTACCTAAATCATTTGTCATTTGGCTGATCCCTCCAGGAACGTATAGGAAGATACGACAACACAAGCATAAACCAACACATGACTGTAATAAAGAATATACATAAAATGTAATGCTCCCAGTGTTCCCAAGATTATAACATATCATCCATATATTTAAAGTTGAAGATATCACGTACAGCTTCCTCAAATATAAAAGAGAAATTATCATAGCGTAACTTATATATAATGCAAAAAGTAATATGAATTCCCATATAGATCTACTCACATTCTCAAGAGCCATATATGGCTCTCAAACCTACACTTCTGGGTCATTAGATAGCCACCCAACAGCTATGATATATATTGTTGGTGTGTCAATATTCCTTCTTCCGTTTATTTCATTCATTTACATAAACTGATGGGAGAGATTATTTACCCTACATGTCCGATATATGTTGGCTTGTGTATAAAAAATGGTGGCCTTCTGATAAGGTGCACGTAAAAGCACATGAGTTCATTAGCAATTCAGTCCAGGTGTGTGTATCCAGGCTTGACGTCAGGAAGTGACTGAATGCCCAGGACTAAGATGCATAGTTCAAAGAAGCCAGAAGTGGCGCCAGATACACTTAAAGTCCAGAACTTCACTAGCAATGTCCACCTCAGCCAGAGGGGGCACAGGACGTAACAGACACTTACTGGAGAGGTGCTCTTGCCAGGATTCAAACCTTCGTCCCCACACTCTCCACGGTTATAGAGCAGTGATGTTACCTCTACTCCACCCAGCCGGTGAAAGAGCATTTTTAATAGACAATTGTTAGTCCCGCTCTTTTGGGTAACTTTGATTGCATAGTAGCAGTATAGAGGGGGTATTTACAAATGGAGACCAGTGCATCTCAAGAGCCAACTAAGGAAGCCAGAGGGATACCTATTCCATAGGTGAAACGCATTTTGGCTAATTTTGCTTTGATTTTAATTATATTTTATATTACTGTTTAATAAATAAGATTTTATAGTGCCATCAGTGCTACTTCTTGACTTATTGAAGAAATGTTATGTTGGAAGATGTACCTTTGTAAGAAACAACCTCTGGGCGAATCAGCTCAGGACCTAGGCAAGGTCCTACTCCATGTGAGTGTTTCCACCTCGTTATTGAAGATTTTCTTACACAGTCATAGTACATGTTTGACTTTGCTTTTAAGAATTGGTGAATATATTGGAGACACATAGAGCTGTTGGGTGGCTATCTAATGTCCCAGAAGTGAAGATTTGAGAGCCATATATGGCTCCTGAGAATGTGGGTGGAACTATATAGGAATCCATATTACTTTTTGCGTTATGTAAGTTTCTCTGTGCTAAATTCTCTCTTTTATATTTGAGGGAGCTGTATGAGATATCTTTAATCTCAAATATCTGGGTAATATGTTATAATCTTTGGGACACTGGGTGCGTTACACTTTATAACTATTCTTTATTATACTCATGGTTTTGTGGTTGTCGGGTGATAAGAGCATCATCTATAAAGTGGAACGTGATGTTTCTATGCCCCTCGCCTCTTAAAAGGTAATCAGTGCTAAATATTGTTTTTCTGTTTAAACCAACACATACACAGAAAAAAGACTACTTCCAAGAGGGGGATTACCTGCAAAAAATACGCAGGAGAATTGATTTTTCTTGGGATCACCAAGCACAGGATGATTGCAGTGTATGCCATTTCTTTAATTAAAAATAGGTTAAGCGAAGCAATGTATCATTTATGTGTTGGATTTATTATGCATTGTTTCTGAAGAGGCGAAACGCGTCCACTTTAAATCATTATGTAACCTCGATCTGATTTATTTAACAGAGCGCTGAAAGATTCCCTTTTCATTTCTTTAATTTTTCCTTTACCATCCCCAGACTTCACCTTTGTTGTCCATCAATGGCAGTGAATTTAGCGCTGAACAACTGACCGTTATCTCTGCTTTTCATCTGCAACACTGCTGCGACTTTGGACTGATAACAAGCAATTACTGAGGACTCTCCCTCTGAGCTGAAGACCTTGGATCAAAGCCCAGCATTAGGTCTGTGATACCGGCAAGGTCAATTCTGCAAACTAAGCTGTAGCTGCTCAAAACTCAATTGCTGCTCAAGAAATAGTCAGACTTGTCACAGACTATTAAATATAGTCTGAAAATATATAATAATAATATATATTTTATATAAATATAGATGTACATAGCACACAACGGGCCCTATTCCATAGTTGACGGTAAAATGGAGACAGTAAGCAGGATAATCAGCACCTGCACATTTTCCTGACCGTCTCCATTTTACTGTCATATTCTGGGGTAGCTTCTTTTTTAGCGCCTGGTCCCAGAATGAAGCGCAAAGCTGCCAGATACCAGCCGCTGCGAGTATCGGCTCATGGAGTCCATAGAACTCCATAGACCGTTGCACATCCCGGCCGTCAGCTCGATGTCGTGAGATCACGTAGAGCCGCGGAGTAGAGGGCGACTAGGAACTATTTGTTCTCATTCTGCTCCTGGTGAGAGGAAGCGGCAGATCGCATTGCCCTTTTCACCATGTGATAAGAGGTGAGTATTGGATTTAGGGACTTGATCTGGAGGTCCTCCGCCCACATCTAGATAGACCTGGTTGTGAGGCAGGGAGCATTGTCCTGCTTTAAAAAACAATCCTCAGAGTTGAGGAACATTGTCACAGCAGAAAGAAGCTACTTTTTTTTCAGATGACCATGTACGTGGCTTGATTCATGCGTCTTTCACAAATATTAGTTTGCCCAATTCCAGCCTTGGTGAAGCACCCCAGATCATCACCAATCCATCACCACATTTGAAAGTGGTTTCACATACAAAACACGGTGGCTTATAGGCCTCTCCAGGTCTCGTCTAACCAATAGACAGCCAGGTGATGATATGGGGGGAGCCTGTCTTTTCCAAGCGTCCATATCCGTCACCCTAAGGCACTCTCACATCACTTTCAGGTCTTACAACAATCCTGGGATGGACTGACTTCAAAAATCCAAATTAAACATATGTGTTGTAGATTTGCCCACCGTGCTCAGACGCACAGGGAATGAAAGGGTTATTATTCATTTTGAGGGTGTTACAATAATCTCTTTGTCCTTCACTTTTCAGGTAGACTGGATGTTACTCAATGGAAGGGAAGGGGACGTCATTTGTGTTACATGTAACGTTGCTGTGCCTCACAATATGTAAGTGATTATTCTGACAACTTCCCATTGCTACATGACACAATGTTTGCAGGTGTTTTGCTGCCGGACATAGGAGTTGTTACATAGTGCTGCTCCACTGTCTGTTATTCATTCATTTTAGTCGGCCAGATATGAAATGGTTTTTTTGTGCACTTTCTCTTGACATCCTCCTGTTCCCCTTCCCAAAAAATCTTTGACCATTCGTGTAATATCGGCATCCCTATATATTTGGATAAGGAGGGTGCATGACCCAATAGGGGTACACATTGAGTTTAAGATCTCTGCGTATATGAGCACGGTGTCTGTTTATTTGTGACTGTAGGGGTTATTCAAAAAGCAATGTAATTTCCTACATAGTATGAGCCCATGTTTTGTTCTCTCCCCTCTGAGGGAGGGGTAAGAGGGCTTATTCAGCCATCCAGATCCATGGGCTTAGCTCCGCCCAGACCCTCAGCTCAGGTTTCAGGGCTTGGAGACCTTTGGGAACCAGCTTTATCCAGTGGGTTTAAAGCCTTCCTGCATTGAGAGCAACTGGATTGGCTGGAGCGCCCAGCCCCCTTTGGTCATGTGAAATCCTGAGCAGGAAGCATGTCATATAAAGCAGGGATCAAAGGGAGACCAGCGCTAGATTCAGGAGAATTTTCAAAGGACACTAAAACGCTAAAACAAAGGGGTGGCCGGGTTCAGAAGGTGTTATTGCTTAACCCCTCTGTTTTCTATCACTTGTTGTTTTAACCCTATAGCATCCCTTTAATTGGGCAACAGGTAGCGTTCACTCCTGCAAACGTGATGCTTGTAATGTTGTAAAAAAAAAAGTGCTTATAAAAATGGGGACAAAAAATACGTTTAAAACAAATAATAAGAGGGATGAGAGGGAAGGAGCATAAATTATAACACTGCATAAAAACCCCATAGAGGGCCCTATTACAATCTTAACGCTAACGTTAGCACTAAGATATGTGAGCGTTAACACTAGGTTAACTACACAAATTGCAAAATCCCCACTTATGTGTCAGGACAAAATCAAATGGCACGCTGACCACAGTCACTTCTCTCAAATATCTAGGTATGTGGTTGGACCCTAATCTATCCTTTGGTCCTCACATCGATAAACTCTCATCTAAACTTTACTCCAAACTAGGTGCCCTGTACAGTAACAAATCCTGCCTGAGCCCCGCGGTAAGAAAGCAGATTGTACAACAAATGCTTATGCCGGCTATTGATTACAGAGATGTAGTGTATGCAGCGGCCCCGCAAACACATCTTCAGAAACTTACTACATTGTATAACTCATTCTGCCGCTTTGCATTACAATGTAACTACATGACCCACCATTGTGACATGTTAAAAGAGCTAAACTGGCCATCGCTGGAATCTAGACGCACCCTTCACCTTTCCAGCCTGGTGTTTAAGAGCTTTTCTGAGAAGCTGCCACCCTATCTGAATAGACTGCTTCCCCCAGCAGCTCCCTCCTCCTATAACCTCCGATCCAGGACCAGCACCTTACTTGCAATACCACAATACAAAAAGACAGTGGCTCGGTCCTCATTTTCCTACAGAGCACCACAATTATGGAATAACCTCCCAGACACCATCAAATCTTCCACCAGTCTTAAGTCACTCAAGAGCTCCTTACTAACATACCTCAATACAGAATGCACCTGTAAACATGTAACAAAGTGACTATATACATGCACCTGAAACATGTACATAGTGACTATATACAGAAACCTGTAAACATGTAACATAGTGACTATATACAGAATGCATCTGTAAACATGTAACACAATGACTATTTCCTACATATTTATTTTCTGTTAATCTGTATGTTTGTGTTATTATTTTTTTTTTTAATATCTTGCATTGTATTACTTTGTATTTCTGTAACTGTAACACTTCAATGTTCTTGAACCCAGGACATACTTGAAAACGAGAGAAATCTCAATGTATCCTTCCTGGTAAAATCCTTTATAAATAAATAAATAAGTGACTTTAACGCATTCCCCATTTACAAGCCTAGTGCTAACGGGTTAAAAAAATCCATTACCGCATCCGTGATTGCGCTCACTTGCACAAGTATACTGTCAGGGTTATCCAAAGAGATCCGAATTGCTTGAGAAAGGTAACCGAACGCTGAAAATCAGCGTTCGGTTACCTTTCCTGGCCATTCGGCTATCCAGAGAGCAAGCAATTCGCCAAATACTGGCGAATTGCCTGCACATACGGTGCCTGTTCGGTGCCTGTTCGAGGGCAGAGAAATCCCCATGAAAAAGCACTGCTTCGGCTATTCAAAGAACACAAACCAGCAGTGAAAGGTCCCCTAATGCCCTGCCATTCGGTGGTTTAATTCGGCAAATTTATTCAGGAGAATCCCATAGCTTCAATGTTAAAAATATTCCCGTTTTAATTCAATATCTAATAAACCGTTCATTATAAAATTCTGCAGCAAAGATCTCTTTATTTATAGATTTTTAGGATACTTTAAGCATTTTCTGTTTTTTTTTTTTTTTTTTTAAAAGTCCGATTTTTTTTTTTTTTTTTTTTCAGTTTACTTATTTTTTTTTGTAACAGCCCTCTTTATTATCATTCCCTGGACCTCCTGTGTAAATTTCAGATATTTTTCGCTCAGTAGTTTCTTTGCAAAACAGCGTTTCTTTTTCCCAGATTCATACAAATGGTTTTGCTAATTTATTCACTGGCCCCTCTACTTCACAGCTGCTTCGCTCTATGTGATTCGGCGCTCCTGTTCGGCTCCTGTTCGGCTTTTCGAAGGTTAATCCAGATGTTTTTGCTTGTTTTCAGCGTGCATTCGGTTAGTTTTCGTCAGGTTTGCGGCAGCTTTTCCCTGCAATTCGGGGACCCTGTGCTGTTGCTGAATACACCGCAGGGTCACCGAAATGCAATCGGCAAAAGAACCGAATGAAGAGAGCGAAAAGTCACCGAACGTGCGGTGACTTTTTCGAATCTCTTTGGATAACCCTGTGTATTTTGCGCTACCTATACCTAACATGGGGAGTGCAATTAGTAATTAGCGATAGGCACTGGTGTATTTTGGCCTAGGCCGACTAGGCCCAGGCCTAGGGCGGCACTTTCCAGGGGGCGGCGGCCCGCACTGGGTGGCCTCACCCCTTTTTTTTTTCTCTTTTGCAAAGTATTTTACCAGGAAGGATACATTGAGATTTCACTAATTTACACTTTCAACTTCACTTTCCAGGGGGCAGCAAAAAACCTCACCACTAAATGGGTTACTCACAGAGCACCGAAATGACGCCAACTTTTTGATGTTCTGTAGTTCCCTGCACTTCGGGGAATAAAATTTCCCCACCCTGCAGTGAATTCACCATTCACCGCAGGGTCCCCAAAGTGCATGGAGTCGGCCGCTGAATGCTGCCACCGCAAACCCGTGGCCTGCTGTTTTCAAAAGAACTACTGAATGAAAATGTCTGGAATTTATATATAAGATCCTATGATTGATAATAAAAAGTTCTGTTACAGAAAAAAGAAAAACTGCAACTATTAAAAAGGGAAGGGGGGGCAATTTTGCCCAAAAAAATCTGAAAAATGACTAAAAGGTACTAAAAAAACGGGAATATTTTTAACATTGAAACCTATGGGGTTCGCCTGAATAAACCTGCTGATTGAAACCACCGAACAACAGGGCATTTCACTGCCATTTCTCTGCGTCTCAGTACCACATGACTGGTTGAACCACGTGAAACGCACGCGCGCAGCTGTCCGCCCTTTCGTTAACACAGACTCTATTCTGGACTGAACACCCACCGGGAAGGGAATCAAAGCTACAGTGCACCCTCTGGCAGTGGCACCCCACTGCTGACAAGATGGCTCCACAGCATAATTGCTGTGTGCTCATATACACTCGGTTTGCTGGGAGTTTTAGTGCAGTGGATTCTGATGCACTCATACACACTGCACATTGCATTGCTGGGAGTTTTATTGCTGTGGATTCTGATACGCTGACACACACCGCACATTGCATTGCTGGGAGTTTTATTGCTGTGGATTTTGATACGCTGACACACACCAAACATTGCATTGCTGGGAGTTTTATTGCTGTGGATTCTGTGATACACACTGCACATTACTGTGAGTTTTATTGCCCAGGAGCTCTGGGATACGCTCATACACACTGCACATTACTGTGAGTTTTATTGCTGTGCAGTTCTGTGATATGCTCATACACACTGCACATTTCTGTGGGTTTTATTGCTGTGCAGCTCTGATATGCTCATACACAGTGCCCATTTCTGTGGGTTTTATTGCTGTGCAGCTCTGTGATACGCTCATATGCAGTGCACGTTTCTGTGGATTTTATTGTTCAACGAATTAGAGTGGCTGTGATCCAGTATACTTGACATGCGTGGCTGTTCTTTGTAAAAATGCTTGAATTTAAACATTTCATAATTTTCTTTATCTCAATAGATACATTTGAAATGGTATACAAAATATACAAGTAGGCACTTGGTATCCACTTTTAATATAAAGAGAGGAAAAGGCGGAGCTCTAAGAGGAAAAGGTGGAGCTTAAAGAGGAAGGGTGGGGATTAACCAGGAAGAGGTGTGCCCTTGACAGGAAGGGGTGCGTAAAATTTAAATTAGGGGGTGCACGAGTTTAGTCAGGCCTAGGGCAGCACAAAACCTAAATACACCACTGGCGATAGGATTACAAAGTCCGAACACTAATTACCGCACCTATGTGGTAATGTAAACGTTAACCACAGCTTGAAGCTGGTGCTGACTGATTGTGCTTCTGCAGAGTCATTTATCACCAGGTTAAAAAAAAAAACAAAGATATGATACTCACCTTTCATCGAGCAGCGAGAACGGTGGTACGCAGGGAGCAGAGTGAGACTAGGGACAGACAGTCCCCAGTCTCCCTCCGCCAATCACTCCGATCAAACAAGGCTCGAGGCCCGTCAGCACAGCCCTCAATGGAGTCCTATGGAATCCAGGAGGTGATACTCAAAGTGGCGCGTCAGCGCTGCTGCGAGTATCAGGAAGGGTTGCGCTGCGTTACAGGCCAGGCTGCTGAATTAGCGCCAACCCTGTAATATGGTGTTAAAACGGGGACGGTTCGGGGAAACACGCAGGTGCAGGTTTTCCCTGTTAGCGCCCCCATTTTAGCGCTCAGTTTGTAATATTGCCCAGAATTTCCCATTACAAGTAACAAAAGAGGAAGTCACAATCATAGGAATTTATTAGGTATTTACAGGAGATTATATCTTTGTTAATGTGTTCGTGGCTTTATGGTATCAGAGTGACTCATTAGGTGCAGGTGTAATAAAAAGGCATATGGTATGTATCTCATGCAGGTGAAACCTGGATACTTTTCGGTTCCAGTCTCTTACTGAATCACCTTGGGTTTCCTTATCGCGAGGACCTGAGATGCGCATGCATACCGTATGTCAGGCGTGGCAGCCGTGATGTCATAGTACAAAGGGAACAGGAATCAGTTCTGTCCCTGCTTTTTGATCTTCTCCTCCATTTCACAGACACACATGAGAAGAGCGAGATTACGTTCAGTAATGAATATAACCAGGGCTGGATTTACATCTCAGGAGCCTGTAGGCACAGGAATTTGGAGCTCCCTCCCCAAAAAAAAGTGAAACTACTTTAAATTTAGTTTTGGGGAAACAAAAAAAGATAACATTTTAAATAACTGAACCTGATTCTTGCTGCGCTCATATCAACAAAAGGGGCAGAATCTGTTGCCTTAAAATGAAGCAAAAATGAAGCAGAATATTAGGGCTCGGGTTAAACAAGCACAAATAGTAACCTAATCCTAAATTTTGCATTTAATTTTTACACATTATATGGCAGAGTGCGCTGCGTCCACTAGCGGCGTGTGTGCGTGATTTGGAGATGTCAGACCCTGCTCATGTCCGGCCAACATAACGTCCAGACACCCAAAGTTTCCTGGTGATCCGTAAAAAATCACGCACAAAAATGCGCATCGTATGACCGTTTTCGCGCAATTCGTGAAAAAATACGGCAATGCGTTCGGACGCACTTTTTGACGGTCGCTGCGAAAAATGCATAGTCTGACCCTAGCCTTATCTCACTTTCCAAATCGGCTATTTGGTCCAGATTGTTCTCTTTTCCTGCCATTCTCCTGGTTTTCACCTTTCTCTGAACAACCCTGAGAGAGAGGTGAAAGCCAGGAGAACTGGCAAGAGAAGAGAACAATCTAGACCAAATAGCCGATTTGGAAAGTGAGATAAATGGGAGAATTTTTCTGGTTTGGCTTTTTTGACCTAGAGTTTTCACTTCTCCAGTTATTCTCCTGCTTTTCACCGCTCTCTGAATAACCCTGTGAATGTTTAATCCCGAGGTGAAAATTAACATTGCTTTAGATTTTTTTCAAACACCAGTTAAATTCAGCATATTAGGATGTTTTAGGGAAATTAATTCTCAAATCTCAATCAGAATCTCAATCAGTAAAAGAGTCTCTTTATTTCTAGATTTTTTAGTATTTTTTTAAGCATTTTCTATACTTTTTTCAAAATTTCTTTTTTTTTTCGAACCCGAACCGAACACGCCCAAAAAGTTCGAAATTCGCGAACTTTCGAACTGCCAAAGTTCGGGTCGAACTCCGAACCGTCCGAACCCGAATAGCTCATCCCTAATGATGACGCGCAGCCGCCGGGACCTTTAAATCAGGAGCGCATGCTGTACACCTTGCCTTGCTGTGGAGTTTCATTCCCACATCGCTAGCTTACCGAATCAGTTTGTATACTTGTTACTGACCCTGCTTGTTCTGAGAACCCGATCTGTTGCAGACTTTGCCTGCCATTTGACTATTCTCTCTGTGTACTCCCGCCTGTTCTGTTTGCCTCCTGTTGCTACTGATGGTGTGCGCCAGTTCTCACTATATACATTAAACGTTGTTGACCCGGTTTTGTTAAAATGACTACTCTCGCTCTGTGCCCGTCTGGTATATTTCGCTGCTTGTTACTGTTGGTGCGCTTCCATCCTGCCATACACTGTAGCACAGTACAAACTTATATTGATCTCAGTCTGTGGTGTATATTGTTGGTGCTTTCTCCCTGGCCTGTGTGGCTGCTAGAGGTTAGGTTTAGTGGTCCCGAGTCCCGACCATCCTAAGGATCGGAGGGTTAGAGGTCTGTTACCAGGGATCCTACCAGGTCTGTCCTGGGGAATCGTTACAAATATGCGGTGAACGCCGCAGCAAATGTTAATGCTCACGCAAGTGAGTGTTAATGTTTGTATTAAGATCGTAATTTTTCCCACTCGTTGTTGCTCAAAAATTTCCCATGGCTTCAAACCACGTTTAAACATGAGCAAAAGCGGTAAAAACATCCTTGTTTCCTGTCCCCCAGGGCACTACCCGGACCTCCATACACCTTTTATGGCCAATATCTTGCATATATGCCCTCTTGGAGGGCACCTTAATTTTCGAACGTTCGAGCCCCATTGACTTGCATTGAGTTCGAATCGTGTTCGTGTTCGAATTCGAACTTTTTCAAATGTTCGAGTTCGAATGCGAACCGAACACGGGGGTATTCGGCCCATCCCTATGCCGAATGAAACCACCGAACATCAGGGCATTTCACAGACATTTCTCTTCTGTTTGGTGTCTCTGAACAGATTAATCATTACTTCTCTATGGGGACTTTCACTGCCTTCGAATAGGCACCGTACTTGCTGGCAGTTTGCCAAAATGTGTGTGTGAGCATATCACAGAGCTCCACAGCAATAAACCTCACAGTAATGTGAGCCGTGTGTATGAGCATTCAGTGTTATATGCAGGGGTCAAGTCCTGGGAAAAAAAGTGAGGGAACTCACCCACGAATTCCACAACCCCCATTACCTGAAGAAAATAATATATATATATATATATATATATATATCACGAGTATAGCAGCGCGTGCCGGTGATACCATTTTTATTGGGTTAACTTTACATTTAAAAGACAAGCTTTCAAGAGTGTAAACTGGAAACTATACTGATCAGTGAAAGGTATCACTACGTACAGGTATACTCGCGATTGTGGCAACTGGACTAACGCATTATATATATATATATATATATCTCCAGGCACAGACCCCCAGAATAATAAACACAGTGCTGAACCCCCAGAATAATATACACAGCGCTGAACCCCCAGAATAATATACACAGCGCTGAGCCCCCAGAATAATATACACAGCACTGAGCCCCCAGAATGACATACACAGCACTGAGCCCCCAGAATAATATACACAGTGCTGAACCCCAGAATAATATACACAGCGCTGAACCCCCAGAATAATATACACAGCGCTGAGCCCCCAGAATAATATACACAGCACTGAGCCCCCAGAATAACATACACAGTGCTGAACCCCCAGAATAATATACACAGCGCTGAGCCCCCAGAATAACATACACAGCACTGAGCCCCCAGAATAATATACACAGCACTGAGCCCCCAGAATAATATACACAGCACTGAGCCCCCAGAATAATATACACAGTGCTGAACCCCCAGAATAATATACACAGCGCTGAGCCCCCAGAATAACATACACAGCACTGAGCCCCCAGAATAACATACACAACACTGAACCCCCAGAATAACATACACAGCACTGAGCCTCCAGGATAATATACACAGCACTGAACCCCAAGAATAATATACACAGCACTGAGCCTCCAGGATAATATACACAGCACTGAACCCCAAGAATAATATACACAGCACTGAGCCCCCAGAATAACATACCAGCACTGAGCCCCAGAATAACATACACAGCACTGAACCCCAAGAATAATATACACAGCACTGGTTATATGGATATATTTTCCCCAGTTCACATGGATATAATTGCCCCAGCTCATATGGATAATGCCCCCCAGCTCTCATGGATAATGCCCCCAGGTCTCATGGATAATGCCCCAGCTCTCATGGATATGCCCCAGCTCTCATGGATATGCCCCAGCTCTCATGGATATTGCCCCCTGGTCTCATGGATATTGCCCCCTGGTCTCATGGATAATGCCCCAGCTCTCATGGATAATGCCCCAGCTCATGGATAATGCCCCAGCTCTCATGGATAATGCCCCAGCTCTCATGGATAATGCCCCAGGTCTCATGGATATTGCCCCCTGGTCTCATGGATAATGCCCCAGCTCTCATGGATAATGCCCCAGCTCATGGATAATGCCCCAGCTCTCATGGATAATGCCCCAGCTCTCATGGATAATGCCCCAGGTCTCATGGATATTGCCCCAGGTCTCATGGATAATTCCCCAGCTCTCATGGATATTGCCCCCTGGTCTCATGGATATGCCCCAGCTCTCATGGATAATGCCCCAGCTCTCATGGATATTGCCCCAGGTCTCATGGATAAGGCCCCAGCTCTCATGGATAATGCCCCAGCTCTCATGGATAATGCCCCAGCTCTCATGGATAATGCCCCAGCTCTCATGGATAATGCCCCAGCTCTCATGGATATTGCCCCCTGGTCTCATGGATAATGCCCCAGCTCTCATGGATAATGCCCCAGCTCATGGATAATGCCCCAGCTCTCATGGATAATGCCCCAGCTCTCATGGATAATGCCCCAGGTCTCATGGATATTGCCCCCCTGGTCTCATGGATATTGCCCCAGGTCTCATGGATAATGCCCCAGCTCTCATGAATATTGCCCCCAGCTCTCATGGATATTGCCCCCTGGTCTCATGGATATGCCCCAGCTCTCATGGATAATGCCCCAGGTCTCATGGATATTGCCCCAGCTCTCATGGATAATGCCCCAGCTCTCATGGATATTGCCCCAGCTCTCATGGATATTGCCCCAGGTCTCATGGATAATGCCCCAGCTCTCATGGATATTGCCCCAGGTCTCATGAATAATGCCCCAGCTCTCATGGATATTGCCCCAGCTCTCATGGATATTGCCCCAGGTCTCATGGATAATGCCCCAGCTCTCATGGATATTGCCCCCTGGTCTCATGGATATGCCCCAGCTCTCATGGATAATGCCCCAGCTCTCATGGATAATGCCCCAGCTCTCATGGATTTTGCCCCCTGGTCTCATGGATATGCCCCAGCTCTCATGGATATTGCCCCAGCTCTCATGGATAATGCCCCCCAGGTCTCATGGATAATGCCCCCCAGGTCTCATGGATAATGCCCCCAGGTCTCATGGATATTGCCCCCTGGTCTCATGGATATTGCCCCCCCCAGGTCTCAGGGATACTGCCCCAGCCCAGCTCACCTTTGCTGCTGCTTCTGCTCCTCTGCCAGCGGCCGCGTGCTTCCTGCTTCAGTGGCCGCTGACAGGAAGTGCAGCCGCTCGCCTGGGAACTATGAAACAGCCAGGCGAGCGGCTCCACCTCCTGTCACCGGCCCTTGTAACAGGAAACACGCCGGCCGCCGGCAATGTGCGGCGGCGGCGTTCGGGCTCGGGCCACAGCGGGAACGCTGCGGTCCCGCAGCGTTCCCGCTGTGGGAAAAGTGCGGGAACGCCGTTCCTGCGCGTTCCCGCTCGACTCGAGCCCTGGTTATATGGGAGTGTTGATTTGTGAGTAAGAGTAGTTAAAAAAGGAAACCGTAAAACTCGGGGGGCTGACACCATAAGTTACCGCACCGGGTGACCCCGACCCTAGTGACGCCATTGGGTTGCGTTGCTTTTTGCTGTGAATCTGACACACATTCGCTATGGCATTGATTCGATAAGCTCATGTCGCATTAATTTGTGGCCGAGATCTTGTATTGATGATGGGAGAGTCGCAGCGCTGCGTAAAGTGTTCACGAGACCAATTGCACCCACTCCTTTCCAACATGTGTGGATTATTACCCTATATATTCTCTTCTGGTTTAATTATATCCCTTATTTTTGTTCGGCAAGAATACAAGAATGTGCTCTGCTGAGACAATGCATTGGATAACGTGTGTGAAAAACACAAAAACTTCTTACACGTTTACGGCCTGATCACAATTTACCCATTAAGCACAGCGCTTGATCCGTTCGACGTAACAGCTTTAACTCTGTGTTAATCTTTTACCCATCTTATTCCATCCGAGACGGAAGCTCAGCTTGCGTTTTGGATGGTGCGCTAAATTACTCTACATTTTTATCTCCTACACTTTGTATGGGAGATGCTAATGTGGCCTCAGCAGATGGAGAATGAGCTCGTTCCCCGCCTGCGTCTGGCGTTATTCTGGAAATTATAACGTTTCTCCGATCCTGGTGTTAAATGATTTCGCTTCAGCACAATCACATAACACACAGAACTAAGCCCACCCAAAATCCCATACTCACCTCAGATCGCTCGGCGGTGAGAGGGGTGCAGTCCACCTCGGCGGTGAGAGTGGTACAGTGGGAACAAATAGTTTAGCAAGAGCTTGCGCTATTTGAGTAATACGCAGAGGAACACTGGGAACAAATACTTCTGCAACAGCTCGTGTGATTAAGTAATATGCGGAGGAACACTGGGAAACAAATAGTTCCCAGTGTTCCTCCGCGTATTGCTCATTTGTGCAAGCTTGCACAAGGTCTCCTCCATCCCCATGGAGTCCTATGGAATCCTGGAATTAATAACATCAGTGGCACCTAGCTCTGGATCTGAATTCTAGATATCCATTGTTACGGAAGCCTCTCCACCATTTAAGAGAATATTGGGAAATTGATGGACCTTTCTAAACTATTTCGATTTTAACGGTTTTAAACATCCATCCGCAACCACAAGAGTACTGATGTCTGTGTGTTATTCCCTTGTGCATTTATTGTATAGTCTCTTGTTGTGTATTTTGCGTACATTCCCTCAATTATCTAACCCTTCCCTGTATAGTGTGACCCCTCTATTGTGTAAGTTCTCTCTATAAGAAATCCCTCGTCTACTCTGCCTTCTTCTTCCCCCGTTCTCCTGGGAAATTCCATTGTCCGTTGTTTGAAGGTCCTGTGCAGTTATCTGCTTTATTGTATGTAAATGAGGGTGTGGGGGGTTAACTGTATCTGTGTGTCTGTGAATAAACTGGCATTCTGCTGTTTGACTTCGAATGGTGAGCCTCATTCTTTCGGCTGCGGTCAAAGCTTTGAGGGAACTGTTGAGAATATTGCTCAGGCGACTGTTATATGGGAGAGAGCCCATGGACGGAGGTACTTAGGGTACAGTCGCTACGTCACATCCATATTTAGTGGATCGTCCGTCGTCATCCTATGAGATGTGTTGGTTGTAGGACACAAGGACGGATCTTGCCACCCTCTGTTACTTTCTATGTAAATTGTGACACATGACATTTATACAGTGTATTTATAGATTTACCTTTTTATTTTTTTGGCAGATTTTGGGTCACACGCTCAGATCCTCGACGGCCCCAAGGACCTCACAGTACTGACTGGTTCCAATGCCAGTTTCCTATGCACTGTTGCTAGAGACTGGGCAAGCATCACGTGGACTGTTAACAATCTTTTTGTTGTCAGTATATCTCCAACCGCGGGGAGTATGTCTGACACCGACATCATAGTGAGAAACAGCACAAACCAAGTGAACCTTGCTTTCACCTCTGAGATTACAATCCTGTCTGTCGACCGGACGAGGTCTGGGAAAGTCCAGTGCAGTCTCCTGTTTTACGGGTTTCAGGAAGCAACGCTGACTGTGCAAGGTGTGTATACACAATGAATCCACCTCCTCTGGTCTAGTGTTTGATGGTGTTGCAAATACTGACAAAAATTTGTCGTATTGCACCGCAGACAAACCTGTTTCTTTCTCTTGTATGTTTAGTTAAGATAATATTTCCCCCTATATGTGTCACTGGGTGCATCCACTGTGTGATATTTTCCTCTATATGTGTCACTGGGTGCATCCATTGTGTGATATTTTCCTCTATATGTGTCACTGGTTGCATCCATTGTGTTATATTTTCCTCTATATGTGTCACTGGGTGCATCCATTGTGTGATATTTTCCTCTATACATATGTGTCACTGGGTGTATCCATTGTGTGATATTTTCCTCTATACATATGTGTCACTGGGTGCATCCATTGTGTGATATTTTCCTCTATGTGTCCCTGGGTGCATCAATTGTGTGATATTTTCCTCTATATGTGTCACTGGGTGCATCAAATGTGTGATATTTTACTCTATATGTGTCACTGGGCGCATCCATTGTGTGATATTTTCCTCTATATGTGTCACTGGGTGCATCCATTGTGTGATATTTTCCTCTATACATATGTGTCACTGGGTGTATCCATTGTGTGATATTTTCCTCTATACATATGTGTCACTGGGTGCATCCATTGTGTGATATTTTCCTCTATGTGTCCCTGGGTGCATCAATTGTGTCATATTTTCCTCTATATGTGTCACTGGGTGCATCCATTGTGTGATATTTTCCTCTATACATATGTGTCACTGGGTGCATCCATTGTGTTATATTTTCCTCTATATGTGTCACTGGATGCATCCATTGTGTGATATTTTCCTATATATGTGTCACTGAGTGCATCCATTGTGTGATATTTTCCTCTATACATATGTGTCACTGGGTGCATCCATTGTGTTATATTTTCCTCTATATGTGTCACTGGATGCATCCATTGTGTGATATTTTTCTCTATATGTGTCACTGGGTGCATCCATTGTGTGATATTTTCCTCTATATGTGTCACTGGGCGCATCGATTGTGTGATATTTTCCTCTGTATGTATCACTGAGTGCATCCATTGTGTGATATTTTCCTCTATATGTGTCACTGGGTGCATCCATTGTGTGATATTTTCCTCTATGTGTCACTGGACACATCCATTGTGTGATATTTTCCTCTATATGTGCCACTGGGTGCATCCATTGTGTGATATTTTCCTCTATATGTGTCACTGGGTGCATCCATTGTGTTATATTTTCCTCTATATGTGTCACTGGATGCATCCATTGTGTGATATTTTCCTCTATATGTGTCACTGGGCGCATCCATTGTGTGATATTTTCCTCTATATGTGTCACTGGGCGCATCCATTGTGTGATATTTTCCTCTATATGTGTCACTGGGTGCATCCATTGTGTGATATTTTCCTCTATATGTGTCACTGGGTGCATCCATTGTGTGATATTTTGTGTTGTAAACTGCCCCCCACAGTATCTTTCCATCACTTGCTCCTCACTGTGTGGCTTTGGCCATAGAATGGAGTGAATGGGTCAGTCAACGACTCACCTCATTGTATTGTGTGGGATGTATTCAAAGGACCTCACCAGGGGCTAGATTAGAAGCTTTGTAAACTCCCTGTCTGATTTTATTCAGCTGTCAGCTCTTATTATGAGAAGCTTGAAGAACAATAGCCGCCTGCCCCGTAGCCTTAGCTAAACATATGTTCGGCCTAACTGGTAAATATTGTGGATTAGATAAACCACAGAAGTAAAGAAAAACCTTCGGTAAATGTTGCCTCATGGAAATAAAATCAACAAAAAGGTAGGGAGATAAAAAAAACTAAGGGGGTTATTCAGAGAGAGGTGAAAACCAGGAGAATTGGCAGGAGAAGAGAACAATCTAGACCAAATAGCCGATTTGGAAAGTGAGATAACTGGGAGAATTTTTTTGCTTTTGGCTATTTTGACCTAGATTTTTCACTTCTCCAGTCATTTTCCTGGTTTTCAACTCTCTCTGAATAACCCTGTTAGTTTATTTTTCCTTTTTACATGCAATTACTTCAAACAAAGAAAAAAACAGCAGCATGTGCTTTATAATGTGTTTTATAATCGGGTTTCATTTGCAGTGCACATGCAATCTAGTTACAGCTCATGTCCATTTAGCACAAAATCCTCAGCAAATATGAACATTTTTAAAACACTCAAGGGCATTCAAGCATCTGTGTTTTCTATTGTAATACAGTGAACTCTGTCACACACACACATATATATATACTGAGTGGGCAGATTATTATGACCACCCCATCAGTACTTGGTTGGGCCACCTTTTGCCTTCAATACTGCAGCGATTCTTCTTGGCATTGACTCCACGAGATGATGAACGGTGATGCGAGGAATCTGACACCATGCCTGATGAATAGCACTGTCCAGTTCTGTGAGATTTGATTGTTGTGAAACCATTTGCCTGATGGCTCTTTCAACTTGGTCCCACAAATGCTCAAAGGATTGAGATCTGGTGATTGTGGGGGCCACCTAAGCAAGGGAAATTCTCCCTCATGTTCTAGAAACCACTCCTGCACAATAGGAGCACCGTGGCATGAGGGCGCATTGTCTTGTTGGAAGAAACCATCTCCATTGGGAAACGCCATCAACATGATAGGATGAACTTGATCAGCAACGATGCTTTGGTATGTTGTGCTATTCAGACGTTGTTCCACACGAATTAAAGGGCCCCAAACCATAACAATGCCCCATCAGCTTGAAGGGTTGTACTCATGCATGTGGGGTGCTGCTTTCATGCGGTTTACGCCAAATTCTCACTATGCCTTCTGCATCATGCAACTGGAAACGTGATTCACCACAGGGGCGGATCCAAGGGGGCAACGGGCATCTCCCCCGATAAAATATTACTGACCCTCCGAGTACTTCCTACGAGCAGCCGCCATCATGAAGCTCGGCCGCTCACCTGGGATCCACCAGCCGCGATCTCGCGAACTCTGGGATTTTACGAGATTGCGGCTTGTGCATGGTTCCCAGGCGAGCGGCCGAGCTACATCCTTTGCCGGAGGCTGCGCAAAGGAAGAAGAGCGCATGAAGGAGCCTGGCAAACTGCAGAGGAGACCGATTGGGACCATGTGAGCTGGTGCAATATATTACATGTTAGCTGGGGGCTATAAATTTTAAATGTGAGCTGGGGCAATATATATTAAATGTGAGCTGGGGCAATATATATTAAATGTGAGCTGGGACAATATATACTGTATTAAATGTGAGCTGGGACAATATATTTCATGTGAGCTCTCCGTTCTGCCCTAACATTGACTAGTCACTGATGGCCACAATTCGCACGTTCAGACCCAGATTTTCGGCTGACAGTCCAGTCTTTAAACACTTTAACAACAGCTGCTCTTGAACATTTAACGAATTCTTCTGTTTTGCTGATACTCGCTCCATGGCTCCGAGCGCCAACAATCATCCCATGTTCAAAGGCTGTTAAATCGCGTTGTTTACCCATATCTTCAGAGAAAAAAAAATCACTTCTACTGTCGTGGTAAACAACCTGCTTCCCTATTTATAATGGTCTGGCCCTCTAGCAACTTCAGCGCCGAATTATAGCTAATTTGCATAAAAAAGTCAGGTGGTCATAATAATCTGGCCACTCAGTGAATATGAGGGGTTATTTAGAGAGCACCGAAATGTCGGTGACATTACGGTGCTCTCTCGTTCCCTGCACATCCTGACCCTGCGCTGAATTCAGCATTCACTGCAGGTTCCCTGGAGTGCAGAAAATGGACCCGAAAAGCCAAATCGCCTAATTTTCACCAGAAAACGGCTGCCGATGTGATCCAAAATTTTGGATCGATCCTATAGCTGCCCAAACGCACCCGATGATCTGCTGCAAATCCACTGAACTCGTCCGAAAGAAGCCACTGAGCAGACGTACACTGCACCAACCAGTCGGCGGAAAAAACTGACAAGCTGACGAACAGGGTAAAATACCCCCCAAAAAATTATTGAAAATGTCAAAATTTAAACGCTGTTTGTAAAAAAACTACTGAACGAAAATGTCTGGAATTAACATATAAGGTCCTATGAATAATAATAAAAAGGGCTGTTACAGAAAAAAACCCACGCTATTTTAAATAATAAATAATAAAAAAGAAAGAAAAAGAAAAAAAATAAGATAAAACAAAACACAAGCCAGAATTCTGAATGTTACATGACGATATAGTAGTGGGTTAAAAAGCCAGAGTCTACATTGAGGCTCTCTTTTATGGTGTTAAAATAATTTTAATGTTTAGCTCCATTCCCATCATGCCTTACTCCAGCACGGCTTAAGCCCTTCACTCCCATGATCAAGATAACTTGGGTCTTCAAAGGCACCATTAGGTGCCTGTGATGATGAATCCACTGAAGTATTGGCAGACAACAAGGAGCTTGATAAGAACAGACTTTACTCAGCAGCATCCATCTTACAATAACTGCCACTCCCCGCCCCCTGATCACATGACTGTTAACTGTTTCCTAACATGCAGAAAGAACTAGGCATAACTAGAATACACTTAATACATAACATGAAGCATACACATCATTACATCTTCCCCTTCAAGTATAAACGCTTAATATGATACAAAGTCTTTCCATAGTTTTGGTTTAAAAGCTCGACCATAGCGGGAGAAAGTAACCGCTGGCTCACTCTCAGTAGAATCGATGTCCAATTGAGAGTCACCTCCAGCATTATCAGAAGATGATACACTTATGCTGTCCTCAACGTCCTCAGTAGACATTATATCCGTGTCCAGGAATTCCGTACGGTCTTCATTTTGCTCCTTATTTTCATTGTCATTTGGTTGCCCCAGTGGAGTATCCGAGGCAGTGTCTGGGCGAAGATGACGCCTGTTTCGTCTGAGTTGAGATCCACACTCAGTTTCAATCACATACGATCTCGGAGAATCGGCTTCACTGACAATGCGAGCAGGTTCCCATGTATCTCCAGTGACTCTGTGCCTCACAGCTTGCCCAGCCCTGAGAGGATGAAGAGACTTGGTATTTTTGTCAAAATACAGTTTTTGTTTTTTCACGTTACTGTTCCTCTGACCTGCTACCTGCTCCTGTGGGATAGAGTGAGGCTGCAACTTATGTGGTGCAATAGGTACTGTGGTCCTCAGCGCTCTACCCATTAGCAACTGTGCGGGTGAACATAAACCGTCCATGGGTGTTGCACGATAGTTTAACAGGCCGAGGTACACATCCTGACCTGATGATTGAGCTTTCCGTATAATAGATTTGGCTATGCCAACATACTTCTCAGGTAATCCATTGGCCTGTGGGTGACATGGACTGGTGGGTATTAGGGATGTGCGTTTCGGGTTTCGGAATTTCGGAATTTTCACGAAATTTCCCGATTCGTGTTTTCGGATGCGGCCGAATTTCCGAAAAATTTTAGATCCGAAAAGTTCAGATCCGAAATGTTTTCCGAGCCGAAACGAAATATTTTTGGATTTTTCGAATGGGCTTGAAATGTGGCAAACGAGGAGAACAGATGTTCCGAAAAACGAAAATTTTCCGAAAAACGAAAATTTTGTAAAAACAAACATTTTCTGAAAAACAAAACTTTTTCGAAAAAACGAAAAGTCGATACAAAAAACGGGCAAAATGACACGAAAAATACGAAAAATGGTCGATATGCCGAAAAATGTGCAATTCCGAAAAACTAAAATTTTCCGAAAAACTAAAATTTTTCGAAAAAACGAAAAGTCGATACAAAAACCGAGCACAGTGACACGAAAATACGAAAAATGGTCGAAATTCCGAAAAAAAATTTACCCGAAAAACAGGTCGAACCGAATCGAATAGAAACCGAAATCGGTCGAAACGAGCCGAATCGAAAAGTTTGAAAATCCAAAAAATCGAACCGAAACGAACCGAAAAAAAAATCGGTGCACAAGCCTAGGGTATGTGCCGGACACCCCAGTCATGCAAAAAACACTGGAATTCAGAACACGAAAATTGTGGGCCATTATCGGACACAAGTTCTTCGCACACTCCATGTCTTGAAAGTATTGTTTTGAGAGCCCATATGACTGTTGATGCTGTTAGATTTTTCAGCTGCACCAACTCAAAGTATTTGCTGTAATAATCTACTACTATCAGGTAGTGATTGTCCTCGAAATGGAAAATATCTGTGGCCAGTCTCTGCCATGCCCTTGATGGAGAATTCCACGGTGTGAGAGGTTCCTTTGCATTGTTCTTTTGAAATGTTTGGCAGGTTTCACATTTCTTCACAAGTGACTCAATATCAAGGTCCAAATTAGGCCAGTAAATCACCTCCCGTGCTCTGCGCTTACACAGGGTGCTGCCCAAATGTCCCTGGTGAATTTGGTCCAGTACTTCTGCCTGTTGTGCCTTAGGAATAAGAATACGGTCTCCCATGAATATGATATCATTATGAATGGATAGTTCATTTCTCACAGGCCAGAATCCCTGCAGCTCAGGAGAAAGCTTCTTTCGTTTTTCTGGCCAGCCATTGCACATGACACGTATGAGTTTTTCTAGTACTTTATCCTGCTTGGTATCTTGTCTTATCATCTCCAGTCGTACATCAGATATTGGAATATTCACTAGTACCGTATGTACCTGTTCTTCCAAGTCAGGTTCATCTCTGGCTTCATGACCATCTGGAAACACCCTAGACAATGTGTCAGCCATTGGAATTTCCTTTCCAGGCTTATATTTCACCGTGAGATCGTATCGCTGTAATTTCATAACCATCCTCTGCAAGCGTGGAGGTACAGAAGAGAGCGGCTTCTGCAAGATGTATTCCAATGGCTTGTGGTCTGTTTCCACAACCACAGGTCGCCCATATATGTACTGGTGAAATTTCTCACATCCATTCACAATGGCCAACATCTCCTTCTCAATCTGAGCATAGTTGGCTTGTGTTGTAGTCAGCGCACGTGAAGCATATGCCACAGGATGTCCTTGTTGAATCAGTACCGCACCTAACCCAAACTGAGATGCACCCACCTGAAGCATAGTGTCACAGTTTACGTCAAAATATTTTAGTATTGGCCCTGGATGTTTAGTGATCACTTTTTTCACTTTGTCAAAAGTCTTCTCCATGTTTGCATCCCAAGACCACATAGCATCCTTCTGTAGCAAAGCACGTAATGGTGCTGTCTGCTGAGCAAGACCTTGGGAGAATTTGGATAGATAGCTGAAAATGCCCAAAGACGTCTCCAGTTCCTTCCTGGAAGTTGGGGCCTTCATATTAATAACTGCTGTTATCTTCTTTGGATCAGGCTTCAAACCCTCTTTGGTTAGTATGTGTACAAAATATGTAACTTCATCTACTCTAATTTGCATTTTGTTTGGATTGAGTTTCAGATTTTTCTCACGACATCGTTGGAGTAAAGCAGTGACGTTTTTATCATGTTCTATACGATCCTTTCCATAGACCAACAAATCATCAATTATTACTTCCACGCCATGTAGACAATCAATCAATTCATGTGATTTCTTTTGAAATATCTCCTGTGCAGACGCTATGCCGAAAGGTACCCTTGTGAATCGCCATCGCCCAAAAGGAGAGTTGAAAGTGGTCAGATAACTGCTGGCTTCATCAAGACGCAATTGCCAGTAACCAGACTGAGCATCCAGTACACTAAACACTGTTGCCTCTACAAGCTTGTGGGCTATGTTTTCAATGGTGGGGAGATTGTAGTGTTCTCTCATTATTACTTTGTTCAAATCACGTGGGTCAATGCAAATACGGATTGCACCTGTGTTTTTCTTTTCCACCACGACCATAGAACTGACCCATTCTGACGGTTCTGTGACCCTTTTTACTACTCCCAGCTTCTCCATCCTAGTCAGTTCTTCTCGCACTTTATTCTCCAGAGTTAGAGGTATTTTCCTTGGTGCATGAATGTCAGGCTGTGCACTCTTTTGTATACGTATACAGCTGATCCCCGGGAGGCACCCTAGGCCCTGGAATAGATCACAGTACTCATGCTTAATGTCATCCTTTGACGAACCGCTGTGCCCACCATCCACAGTCATTATAATCTATACAAGACCAATCTCTTTACTTGTTTTTAGACCTAATACTGCTGGGGCTTGTGTGTCGATCACAAATAGTTGTAAAAGTTGTTCAGATCCCTTGTGAGAACATATGACATTACAGCGACCCATTACTTTAAGCTTTTCACCACCATATCCCATCAGTTTCGGTAGGTCCTGAGTTTCCAGAGGGCATTCATTTCTGAGGTATTCCAGGCTTGGCAATACTCTGAGGTATTGTGGCTTGGCACACAATTCACTTGTGCTCCTGTGTCTATTTTAAATTTGACTGGAGTTTTGTCAGCCCCTAGCTGTAAGGTTACATTAGCGTCATCTGCAAACTGATGTGATTTCTGTACTGCTGCAAGGTATATTGATGTGCAATCTGAGACTGACCCTGTATTGTCGTCATTATTCTCTATGGCATGTACAGCCCTTTGTGTCTTTGCAGTGTGTGAAAACCCATTACATACCCTGGCAAAATGTCCCTTTTTCTTGCATTTATTGCATGTCTGCCACCTTGCAGGACACACAGCTTCTTTATTGTGCATGTTTCCACAATAGTCACAGGTTGCTGGTGTGTTATTTTTCCCAGTGACGTACTTGCTTTTGATCTCTTTGTGTCTTCTTTCTTGCCAGTATCTGCTGCTTTGATTTTCTATAGCATTGATCTGGTGCTGTGTTCCTCCCAGGACCTGCATGTCTTTTCTTGACATTTCATATGCTCTAGCAATCCTTATGGCTTATATTTAAATCTTCTTCCTGCAGCAGCTTTTCCTGAACTTCTTTAAACTTACTGCCCATCACAATACGGTCTTTAATCATATCTCCAGCATCATGAAAAGCACAGTCTTTAGCGAGCAAGCGCAGCTGTGTCACCCATTCATCCACAGATTCACCTGTACACTGATTCCTCTCATAGAACACTTTCCTTTGCACTGTGGAGTTTTTCCTGGGGTTGCAATACGCTTCAAACTTTGCAAATAGTACCTCTGTTTTTCTCTTGTCCTCTGCAGTGATATCCCCACTTACTTGCCACGCTCTGCACACATCACGTCCTTTTTGTCCCACACATATCAGGAAATGAGCTGCTTTTTGTTGATCGGTCCATTTGCCTGCATCTGGGCCTGCGAACACAAGTTCTATCAGCTCCCTCCATTTTGACCAATTTTCTGATATGTTCCCTGATTCCAAATCCAGGGAAGGAATGCTCTTTGTGTTGCTGTTTGCTGCCATGTCTCTCTGACCCCACTTCTGGTACCATGTGATGAATCCACTGAAGTATTGGCAGACAACAAGGAGCTTGATAAGAACAGACTTTACTCAGCAGCATCCATCTTACAATGACTGCTACTCCCCGCCCCTGATCACATGACTGTTAACTGTTTCCTAACATGCAGAAAGAACTAGGCATAACTATAATACACTTAATACATAACATGAAGCATACACATCATTACAGTGCCGATATCAAGTTATCGCAATCTGAAGCTGATCAGGACAAAAGCAAATTAAATTTGTTTGCTTTTGGGCTCTAAAAGGCGCCCCCAAAGTTTTAGCTCTATGGGCATAATGCCCAAGGCGCTAAAACTGTTTAAAATTGGCTAGGGAATGACCTGATATAGTGCTATCCCAAGCTGATTCACGGAGCAACGAGCTTCAGCTCTATCTTTCAGTAACTCCATTTGTTCAGTAGCTGGCGACATCTGCCCACCAAGTAGGTTATTGCAGAAAGGAATACATTAGGAATATTCCCAAATATGTCTTACTCCATAATGAATTATAAATTAATTTTTTTGAAAAACCACTGGATCCTGACAGTGTTTTTTTTTTTTAAAACAACTTGGTAGTGAAGGGGCTAAAGGCGCACAAAAAATGTTAGGATCTAAAATATCTGAGGTGAAAGTGAAATGTATATTCTCCTTCTCTGGATTTGTTCTAAAATCCATTAACACTCTTCAAATTAATCAAATTGGCCAAAGACATATTCATAGATGACAAAATATTGGGTCAACATACGGTTAAGGCGATCACTGTTACCTCTGCTCTTCTCCATCTTTTCCAGTGAACGGTTCGCTGGAGATAACCAACGGCAGTATAACCATAAGGCCGAACATCCCCGTATACCTTTCCTGCAGGTTCTTAAACTGGTTTCCCGTGCCTGAAATTACTTGGCGAATAAATGAGACAACAGCCAATCAATTGTCATACACGACAGACTACGTTTATGGGAACGATCAGATGGTCAATGGAGCAAGCCTTTTGAACATAACCGCAGAATACAAAACCACGGTGACTTGCTTAGCCAAAATCGAAACACTCGTCTCTCCCCAGTCCACATCAGTGGATGTAACAGTAAGCGACAATATTTCAGGTGTGTATTTATGAAGTATTGGTTTATTATTTTTTCCTACCTTACGTTCAGGCCTGGCATGATTTACTTACCAACAACATGGGCTGAGTGGGAACTCACATAGTATTTGGTTTTAGACTCTAAAACACCAAGCTATAGAACAAAATATGGAGATTAAGCCATCCACTTCATCAAAGGACACTGAGGTTAGGATCCTACTCTACTGTCAACTGACTCCAATGACATTACATCATCTTAACACGTGATGACAAACACAATACATAGTTACTTGGCAGTAGAGAATAAGGGTATGTGTCACTCAACTGTAGCTTTAAAGATATAAAAACAGCTTACTTGGGTACCTCAATGGGGATTTTGTAGAAATACAGGGCGTCCATAAAGTCTCTTTACAATTTCAAACATTTATTCCAAAGGCAAATGAAGACAGATAAGTGAAAATTATTACAAAATGACATGTACATATTTAATTTTTTTTTGCCTCATTTAATACACCTCTATATGGGCACCATTAGTTGCACGAAGCACATCAAGACGGTACTGGATTTCTTGCCATGTTCGGTGTAGTATCCCCTAAATGGTGGCAATGGCGTCAGTGATCCTTTGCTTTAGATGAATATGTGGTGTGGGATCATGTGCAATCGAATCATTGGTCCGTTTTTCTTCGGCGAGACATCAATTACTGCAAATGTTTACCTTGACCTTTTGACTGAATACGCGGCACCACAACTACATGACCACCAACCAACCATCATTTTCCAGCAAGATGGTGCACCACCACATTGGGGACTGCATGTTACATTGGGGACTGCATGTTCGTGGCTTCCTAAAAGAAACATTTCCAGAGCGGTGGATTGGAAGGGGTGACCCAATTCCCTGGCTACCTCGTTCACCAGATTTCACTCCCCTCCACTTCTTTCTATGGGGTTATGTTAAAGATATAGGGCCATATTACATAGTTGGTGCTAACTTAACCAGAGCTGTTGTTAATTTAAAACCTCCATAGGCTATAATGGCTCTGGGAAGTTTACAACAGCTCTGGTTAAGTTAGCACCAACTATGTAATATGGCCCATGGTGTATGGAACAAAAGGTACAAAGGGACATCACTAATCTAAAGCAGAGGATCAGTGACACCATTGCCACCATTGATGAGGGGATGCTACAGCCAACATGGCAAGAAATCCAGTACCCTCTTGATCTGCTTCGTGCAACTAATGGTGCCCATATAGAGGTGTATTAAATGAGGCAAAAAAAACTTAAATACATACGTCTCATTTTGTAATAATTTTCACTTATCTGTCTTTTCATTTGCCTTTAGAATAAATGTTTGAAATTGTAAAGAGACTTTATGGACACCCTGTATTTTATCATATGTTGCATATTTCAACGTTAATGAAATGGTTTCAGCAAAACCATCAACAGGACTGGCCAAGCCTGTAAGGAAGGAGATTTCTGTTGCGTTCTTTGTTGACTCAGAAAGAATAAAAAGGGCACTTAAGTGGAGAAGAGAAAAATAACACAGACAGATATGCTGAGTTGTTCAAAACTTTCTCTCTTCTAATGTTCTGCAATCATGCAACGTCTTTTTGTAGTAGTTGGACGGACATAGAGAGTCTTGGCATTAGCAGACATCATTTACACAATTCAACCCACAAACCTATATCATATGGCTATACATTGACAGCAGAAAGAGATGTTTTTTTTTTTCTTTATCTGCCCGGCAACAGTGGAACAAGTGTGTTCTGTGTATAGTCCTGTTAATGAATAGGTTTCCAGACAATGGTTTATAATGACCCCTTATATATTTATATAAGGTTATCAGATCCCCTCTAAGGCCCCGTATTTATTTATATAAAGTTATCAGATCCCCTCTAAGGCCCCGTATATATTTATATAAAGTTATCAGATCCACTCTAAGGCCCCATATATTTATATAAAGTTATCAGAACCCTCTAAGGCCCCATATATTTATATAAAGTTATCAGAACCCTCTAAGGCCCCGTATATATTTATATAAAGTTATCAGATCCCCTCTAAGGCCCCGTATATATTTATATAAAGTTATCAGATCCCCTCTAAGGCCTCGTATATATTTATATAAAGTTATCAGATCCCCTCTAAGTCCCCATATATTTATATAAAGTTATCAGATCCCCTCAAAAGCGCCATTTTTCTATACTAATCAGGTTTAAGCTTGTTAGCCTTTCCTCATAACTTAAATCTTCCATTGCCCTTTAACATTTAGTCGCCCGTCTCTGCACTTTTTCTAGCGCCATATCCTTTCTTAAAACAGGTGCCCAAAATTGCACGGCATATTCAATGTGCGTCTTACCGTTGATTTACAGTGAGATCGGTCAGATTTTTTTATACCTTGTTCAATCTGTACTTTGCGGCATTTTATTTTCCAACATTCTACAATTTCTTCATCTGACTCTAGTAAAATAAAAAATAATCATAAAAAATAATAAAACAGAGATTTGGGGTATTTTAACATATGTTGTGATTTGAACATAAATATTCATAATTTATTATAGTTTACTGGAGTCATGAAATTATATCAGTCCTACGCACCATTGCTTGTCCGTCATTTTTTACTTGTGATCTTTCCATCAGGCTCATTGGACCAGACCACCATCATAATTATCGCAGTCTGTGTGTCGGTGGGATGTTTGCTCATTATTATCATTATCGTTGTGACCGTTGTGTGCTGCAGCAAAAAGAAGAAGAGAGGTACAAGTGCCTGTTAATCTGTCAGACGCTTTCGATGTCGAAGTGACACGATGCACTGTGTTGGGATTTCGTCGTCTCCTCCAAGTTTGAGGATTATTTTTGGAAAGCCATTAGCTGCAACGCAATAGCGATTTTCATACAAAATTCATATTGTAAAACTCGAACCGAAGAAGCGCATAAAGAAGCACTTTCATATCACATAGACAAAATCTTTTAAACAAGGTCATTGCATGAAAGGTCCCAAACTAATGTCTCCAATCAGGTCCAACCTGTCTCGGTCCCTCTGCTTTACCAACGACCTTAACCCTCTACTTTCTACTCTCATCACCCCCAAGTCCCACTAGGCTCTTACCATATTTCCATTTTCCCACCCAATAAATGATTAAAAGTACACTCCATTAAATAAAACACTATTAATAAAAACAGAGTATCCTTTTCTTGCCCTTACATAATTACCAGCAGCCTCTGCTCAATTATTTTATATTTTTTTAATTTTATGTGTTATCTGTTTCTCCCTCGCTGCGCGCAGCTGCTCTTCTTCGGCTCTGGGACTCCTGAACCGGGAAGTCCCTGAAGCTTTCTAATGCAATTTGTGCTCCTATGCAATTTGTGAGCGTAGGAACCGCAAATTGTGCACTGCTACGGACTTGTGCACTTTACGTACGTGTGACGTCAGTCATTTTGGACTTGGGGTGCTTGGGCATGGAGGCATATCTGTAGGCAACAGGACTCATAATCAATATTATCCCTTGCCTTCTTGTGTGCAGAATGCTGGTATAATCTGTGATTATGCAAGAATGCTATTGTCTGTTTTTTGTCTGGTCCTTGTAAATCTGTTACCTGTTGAAAGGATTAACATCCCAGTTTACGCTGTGTTCAAGAATGTGCTTATCTGTTCCTATTTGAATAGGCTGCAAATATGCTGACTGTAATCTATCATCCTGATTCCTTTTGTCTTGACTCATTTAGAAATGTTACATAATGTTTAATTACACTGTCTGTACGTAATCTAATTAAGATCCACATTCCAAGAAGCAAATGTTTGTCCAATTATCTGTTTCAGTGTAATTAGGTCCCCCAACAGTTTCTAGGGAGGGGGTTGTGTATGTAAATGACCCATGTGTGACCGCATAAATGTATGTGTGAGTGTCCCTTATTAAACCAGTTCCGTTCTAACCCTGAAAGACCTCAGATCTACAGACTCATCTTGTTTCTGGGGGATGCTAGGGGGGCTCCCTATGTGTCCTGTTCCTTGAGCTTTGTCTGAGGACTGGAGGGAGGCACAGTAGTCTGCCTGGGTAGAACATGGGGGGATCCTGCAAGGAAGCGGCATTGGCAGATGTGACTTTGTCGGGGTACAGAGATCTGTCACAGTATGCAAGTTGCATAGCGTCTGTGCAGAAAGATGGATGGAAGTTGCACACATGAACAGATCATATCCATCGGATGCTTTCCTGAGACTGATTTTTACAGCGATTGGTCTTAGAAGGTACACGCTCTGTGTACTGTCACCACTAGTGACTGATCTGGTGACTAGTGATGGGCCGAACACCCCCGTGTTCGGTTCATATTTGAACTCGAAGAACCGAAAAAGTTTGACCGCGAACTCGAACACAATGCGAACACCATGCAAGTCAATGGGGCTCGAACGTTTGAAAATTAAGGTCCCCTCTAGGGGGCATATATGCAAGATATTGGCCATAAAAGGTGTATGGGGGTCCGGTGTTGCCCTAGGAGACGGGAAACAATGAAAAAATTTAAAAACCAAAAAACATTTTTAACCCTTTCACTGCTGTGTGCTGAGCCATTACACCTCTGTGCGATGAGCTCATTTTTACCGCTTTTGCTAATGTTTAAACACAATTTGAAGCCATGGGAAATGTTTTATCTCCGAGTGGGAAATGTTTGACCAACAATGAGTTGGAAATGTTTGACCAACAATGAGTGGGAAATGTTTGACCAACAATGAGTGGGAAATGTTTGACCAGCAATGAGTGGGAAATATTCCTGTTTTAATTCAATATCCAATAAACCGTTTATTATTATATTCTGCAGTAAAGAGTCTCTTTATTCTTAGATTTTTTTAGGATCTTTTAAGCATTGTTTGGAATTTTTTAAAAACATTTTTTGTTTTTTTTCGAACTTTTCGAGAACGTCCCGAAACGTTTGAAGTTCACGAATTCCCGAACAGCCGATGTTCGAATCGAACCTCGATCCGATTCGAACCGGCAGCCCATCCCTACTGGTGACCAGCAGCCAGGAAATTCAAAAGTCCTTGCTCCAGGTGACGCTGGGTGTGGTGGAGGAAACTCCTCCTCTGCACCCAGTGTTTCTACCAGATCATTGGAGCTTGGGGTGGGTGGATCAAACCTCACACCCGACCACTTTATAAATGTAATGTGGACAGGATGAGCAAAGTGTCCCTTTAATAGGTAGTAAAACCCCACAGAACAAATAGTAATAATAATAAAGCAATAATGGTGGACTTTCTTGCTTTCCTTTTAGCGTGACCTGCAATGACCCCATTCTATCATCCCACCAATCGGACGTTTTCCTGCTTGATGATTACTTGTTACATAGCGTTTGTACAAATTCAACTAATTGTAAAGAAAAGTTACATTTTTGTAAGATTTCATCACATTTTTGTTGTCTTTCTTTGTTTTTAGATACAAGTTATCAAAGCGATGCCTGGTAAGTCAATTTTCCTGCTTTTAGTTAGCAATAAAGAGGAGGAATGTACACTTAGAGTCATAATCCAAGGATGGTGTTAACTTCCAGAGCCATTAATACTCTATGAAGTTGTTAAGTTTACACCAACCTTGGCATATTGCTCCTAATGTCACAAAATCAATATTGGCCCTCCAGTGGGTGTTCACGAGACCCAGAACATGGCCAGGTTCCTAGCAATCATACACGAGAGAAGAATGTCCAGGCACACCTCATAGGCTTCAGCAAATTATTATTATTATTATTATTCTTTATTTATAAAGCGCCAGCATATTCCGCAGCGCTGTACAATAAGCACAGTATAGACAGGGTTACAATACATTGAACAACATTTGACAAACAGTACAGGAGGAGATGAGGCCCTATTCCCGTAGGAACTCACAATCTGGGAGGGTTGGGGTTGGAAACAGGAGGAGAGGACTGTAAGGTGAGAGTGATTGATGGTTGCGTCAGTGAGTTGGGTGGTAGTCTTCCCTAAATAGGAATGTTTTAAGGGAGTGTTTGAAGGAAGAGAAGTTAGGGGAAAGTCTGACAGTACGAGGGAGAGCGTTCCAGAGAGTGGGGGCTGCGCGTGAGAAATCCTGCAGTCTATCATGGGAAGAGGTGATGCGGGGAGAAGCTAGGCGCAGGTCACTGTTTGACCTTAGGGAGCGGGCTGGGGTGTATTTGGTGATTAGTGAGGACAGGTAGTGGGGCGCTGAGTTAGTGAGGGTTTTGTAGGTAAGGATAAGGATTTTGAACTTAATTCTGCAGTGGATGGGGAGCCAGTGAAGGGACTCGCAGAGGGGAGCGGCAGAGACAGAGCGGCGGGTGAGGTGAATTAGCCTGGCGGAGGCGTTCAGGATGGATTGTAGGGGGGAGAGACAGAGGGAGGCCAGATAAGAGATTATTGCAATAGTCGAGTCGGGAGATTACCAGGGCGTGTATGAGTTGTTTTGTGGTGACAGCGGTAAGAAATGGCCGAATTCTGGAAATAGGTTTTATTGGGATATCAGCTTTTGGCTCACACAGTGAACATTTGATCTCACTTGGCGTTTTGACTGCGTATGAAATAAAAGGTATATTGTTGGGAAATTACCATTTTATAGTCCTACTACAGAGGCGAAGGGCAACAGGCAGAGCCGAAAAACTATAAATGAGCACAGAAAAGTCCAACACACAAGTGAAAATCAAAAAGCCCAGGCAGATAAAACCTCAGCGCATATTTTCCAGCTTAACCCCTTCACTACCAATTGTTTTTTTTACAAAAATCCACTTCCAGGAACCAACAGATTTTTGGAAAATCATTTTTAATGCATTATACAGTATGACATATTCCCCAAGAATTCCTTACTGTAATAAACTATTTACATACAGGGTTATTCAGAGAGCGTGAAAAGCAGGAGAATGACTGGAGAATGGAAAATTCTAGGTCAAAATAGCCGATTTGGAAAGTGAGATGAAAGGGACTATTTGTCTGGTTTGGCTATTTTGACCTAAAATTTTTCATTCTCCAGTCATTCTCCTGCTTTTCACCGCTCTCTGAATAAGCCTGATAGCTACACAGGCTGAAAAAAGTTCAGCCTTTCACACATCACTACTGCTGTTGAGCCAAAAGAAGCAAAAAACCCAGTCTGAAGCGCTCACCAATATGCAACGTACTGGGAAAAAATTCCTTCTTGACCCCAGATGGCGTCAGATTTCTCCTTTTACCCACATATTAAATATATTATAACCCTTAATATTAATGTTTTTGCAGGAAGTCATCCAGTTATTGTTTAAGTCTGTACAGTCTCTGACCCAACCACCTCAACAGGCAGAGAATTCCACAGCTTTATTGTTCTCACTGTAAAATAACCCTTCCTATGCTTTAAGCTGAATTTCCTTTCGTCCAGTCTAAATGGGTGACCTCGTGTCCTGTGTATAGTCCTGTTAATGAATAGGTTTCCACACAATGGTTTATAATGGCACCGTATATATTTATTTAAAGTTATCAGATCCCCTCTAAGGCCCCGTATATATTTATATAAAGTTATCAGTTCCCCTCTAAGGCCCTGTTTATATTTATATAAAGTTATCAGATCCCCTCTAAGGCCCCGTATATATTAACCACTTGGCTGGTATGGACGCGCTCAGCGCGTCCAGCCAAGTGGTTCTCCTGTGCTACGGACGCGTGCACAGGAGGCAGCAATCCGCCGGATAATAAAATGTCAGCCCAGCACTCGGGAGCCCGACGGGGACATTAGATGTCATCGCGGCGGTGCGATGACATCTAATTCAGGCGCCCCCCCGCATGTGCGGAGGAGGCGCCTGAAAGGGAGGGGGGGAGGTCCTTCGGACCTCTCTCCCTCCCGATCGACGAGGAGCAGGGGGTTAATACAGGCACCGCTTGGAAGGGCACAGCCTGCCCTTCCAAACGGTGGCTGTCATTAACCCCTGGGGAGCCGGAAGCGAATCGGCGCTGAAAAGAGCCGGTTCGTGATCCTTTCCCGGAGCTGGCCGACATCTTGGATGTCGGCCAAGCCTCTGGGAACTCCCCCTGAGGACTGGCGTCATCGTGCATAGCACGATGACGCCAGTCCTGGAGTTAACCCCTTGCTGCCACCAACGGTAGAGATAGGGGTTCCAATGAACCCCCTATCTCCCGATCCGTGGCAGCTAGGGGTTAAAGTTTGGTACTGTTGGATCGGTCAGAGCATGGCCGTTCCAACGATACCAAACACCACTGTGAAAAAAGTTTTTTAAAAAAAATAAAAATTAAAAATTAAAATAAAAAAATATTTAAAAAAAATTATAAAAAAAAAAATAAACACGTTTTTTTTTTTTTTGGTTTGTTAATGCAGCAATATTGTTCCCATTTCAATTATAATGTGAACAATGATGCTGCACTAATGATTTTTGTATGCGGTGCGTTTGTTAAAAATCGCGTAATTTCCCCAAAAAAAAATGTAACGAGGCCCCATTTCTAATTTTTTTAACAAGCGCACCCCATACAAAATATAACCGCAATTGCTCGCATGTTAAAATGTGAAAAAAATACACTTTACACGTTGTAAATTATTGAAAATTCATATTTTATTGCATTTTTTGTTATAATATACAGACAGGTCATGACGTATACATATAATAATGACATATTATTAATCTGCTGAGTCTGACGGAAAGAACGATATATAATATGTCTGGGTCATATACTAAAATAAGCCTTCAAAACACGTTTAAACATGATGAGCAAAACCGGTAAATATGACCTCAGCACAGAGGCGTGAAACGCCTCAGCAGCGAAAGGGTTAAAATAAAGTTATCAAATCCTCTCTAAGGCACCGTTTCTCTAAACTAAACAAATTTAAGCTTGTTAGTCGTTCCTCATAACTTAAATCTTCCATTCCCCTTATTCATTGAGTCTCTGCACTTTTTCGTGCGCTATAACATCCTAATATCCTATTATTTTGTAGGGAGATGTCACCATCTGCTGCCTAAAATGAGCTCCAAATAAAACACTGTCAGGATCCAGTGTTTTTTTAAAAAAAATAATTTATAATTCATTACACAGTAAGAAATATTTGGGAATATTCCTATCGTATTCCTTTGTGCAATAACCTATTTGGTGGGCAGATGTTGCCAGCTACTGGCCAAATGAAGTTACTGCAGGTAGGACTGTAGTCCGTGGCTCCGTGCATCAGCTTGGGAAAGCCCAATATATCAGGTCATTCCCTAGCCAATTTTAAACAGTTTTAGCTCCTTGGGCATTATGCCAACAGGACTAAAACTTTGGTGGCGCCTTCTACAACCCAAAAGAAAATGAATTTGCGTGCAACAAATTAATTTAATTTACAATGATACAATATAGCTCCATATTGTGTTAACATGCTGTATCTGCTATTGCTGATTGTGTTTACACAATCACGGTTGTGAAAGGGTTACTGTGTAAGCATGTGGTGCAGATTGTTTACTATTAAGATGAACTGGACAAAAATGAAGGATATTTTTTACGTAGATGCCGCTAGTGTCGCTTCAGGTTTGTGAGTTCACAACAACCCGCTACTTGCTGTCTCCGGGAAAATGCTTAAAGTGTTTTTTCCACCAATCAAGAAGCGACAGTGAAACGTTTGTATTTCTGTTCATTTTTAGGAAAGTGTCATCAATAAAGAGCGACTATTTGCAGACAAGTCAGAACGGGAGAGCCGGTGAAAACAACCTGTCCTATACACCGGAGCCTTCTTCAAGTGAGAAATATTTCAGAAAGTTACATTTCCTTACACAGCTGCAGATACTCAATGTGGTTCATCAAACAACCGGGTCATTATCTTTCACACTTTGATTTAATTAACCCTTGAATAGGACAAATGGGATCAACAGAGTAATTTATACCATGTATGGATTGAGAGTCGTTATATAGAAGGCCAGTCTAGTCAACAAAATGACACGGCCGTCTTACAGAGACACTGTACTCACCCCGACCACTTTCTTGTTTTAATGTGGTCAGGACATGAAGATGAGTGCCCTCCCTTCTTCCAATCCCTGCAGCTCCGATCGGTTAAAAACAATGGATGAATTGGAGGAGTTTCCTCCACCCCCTAGCATCACCAGCAGCCGGGATTTTGAATTTCCAGGCTGCAGTCACCAGATTGTTAACTAGTGACATCAACATGTAAAAAGAGAACAGACATCACCCTCTCTGAGAACTCCCGCGATAGCGAGCGGTCTCAGCGTGGCAGCGACGGATCAGTTCTGCGCATAAGCGCAACTCCGACACATTTGTTCGGCTCAGGCGCTACCGAACTTGTGTACATAAAGCACGTAAGTCCGGACAATGGGCAATTTGCGGTTCCTACGCTACGCAAGTTGCTTATGAGCACAGATTATGTTAGAAAGCTGCAGGGACTTCCGGGTTTAGGAGTCCCTGAGCTGAAGAGGAGGAGCTGTGCACAGTACGGGACAAAAGCTGAGTAAAGTCAACCCATCCCCAAAAAAAAGATATGAAAAAAATAATTGGGATGATTCTATCAGCAGACTCTGCCCAATTATTTAAGAGCAAATAAAAAGGAACTCTATTTTGAGATAGAATATCCTTTTAAAGTGAAAGCTCTGATTGGTTAAAGTCTTGCAAAGGTCAGTGCAAAAGAAAACAGAACCAAAACGTTAGCCAAAAAAATACAGAAAATTACCTAAAAAATCTTAAAATATCAATGAATCAAAAGGCTTTTTTGCTACAGATTAAAAAAATGAATAGTTCAATAAGTAATAAATAAAAACGAGAATATTTTTTCCATTGAATCCTATGGGCTGTCGCTTCTCTTGTACCAGATCGTCCGATTTCACTTGACTAAATTAAATTTAAATTGAAAGGATCGCATCTGTTGTAATCGCATAAAATCGTCTGAAATCGTCCGTCGGTGGTCGGAGAGAGTGGAAGAGAGCTAATACACCTGCATGTTGTAGCATCTGTTGGCCGATTTAAGGCTAAGGTCAGACGAAAGCAGTTTTAACGTGCGTTTAGCCGCACAAAATCACGGCCGTGCTAGCAGCAAATGACGTCCAATGCCGGGGAACATACGACGAACGGCCGCACGAACGTTCGTCCATGCAACGCAAGTGGCAAACGAACGCAGTTTTTCAAGAATGTCAAACTGCTACTACTACCGTACAGAGTGTGCTGCGGCCGCATAGCGGCGTGTTTGCGTGATTAGGAGACGTCAGACGCTGCACACTTCCGGCTAACATAACGTCCAGACGCAAAAAGGGTTTTATTGATGATCCGTACAAAATCACGGACGAGAATGCGCATCGTATGACCGCTATCGCGTATTCCGTGAAAAAATACGTCCATTCGTTCGAACGCACTTTTTCACGGACAACGTGAAAAATGCGTTCGTCTGACCCTAGCCTTAGACAATATCGAATGATTGCTCATCGCACAAATACGGACCCAGTGCACAGCCAGCCTAAAGCATTTAGAAGCCCTCGTAACATATCTTCCAATAACTCCCTCTCATTGGTTCAACTTGGGAGCTGTGCCGCCAACTCACATGCCCCTCCAGCACTATGTGATTGTGTACCCCCAGGGATACATATACTCCAGGTTCTGAATCCCAGATCTAGGCAATGGCTATACTAGCACCTTAGCATTTTTATTATCTATTTTTATCACATATACTGAATCTGGCACCATTTCTGTCACCAAAGACCATTTCTGCCTGTATGCTGATAATGCAGACCCACGTAACATTTTGGCAGATAAGGACAACATTTAGGGACCTATTATATTCTTCACGCAAACGTTAACGCGTGCATAAAAACGCATTAACGCGAGGGGTAAAACCCTTTGCGCTGGACGTCGTAATACAATGTCAGCGCAATCGTCTACCGCGGGTGAACCTGCGCGAACACTGCGCGAGCATACTTTACTGCGCGCGTCCTATACTTAACATTGTGAGCGCAAATGCGTTTGTGCATTGGTACGCGGATGGTATTACAATCTATGTGCAGTTTGTAACGCACAGTCTTTGAACGCATAATTTTAGCAACTCCTGAAAGCTGGTGTTAATGGCAAATTCTATCAACCTGGCCGAAACCCAGTACACCAGCCCAAAAAAAATACAGCAAAGTATAGTTACACATTCTACACATACCCAACCAATAAAATGGAGAAGTTGTGCGTGTTTTTATTATTGCTGCAGCATATATGCGCAGATTGACTTTGACAGGCGCAAAACCTTAACGTGAGACAATTGTGGTTCTTAATTCGGATTGGCTGAATTGCGTGAAAAAAACAGTCCGCACACTGATTTCTGCGCGCAACGTTACTGCGCGTGCGTTTTTGCGCGTCCGTTTTACGCGCATTATTTTTTGACGGATGAAAAAATGCGCGAGGAATGTAATACCAGCGTTGATTTACGCGTGTTAACGTTTGACGCTTCGTGCAAAAATTCACGAGTTTACCGTGCGTTTTTGCGCGAAGAATGTAATAGGGCCCTTAGAGTTTAGAACCTTTCATGTCAGCAATATTTCTGTGAAGGACACACCAATACACGATATATTAAAAAATAACTATTTTAACTATCACAGAATAAAGACCTTTATGCAAAAATTGCTATTTTTAGGGTAAGATTTAAATATTAACTACTATTCCTGTGTTCCAAATAAATGTTACGATGATATTTTTTCCCAATAAAAAGTGCTCGGTACTGATAGGGTTAATAGACATATTTTCCCCTTGAAAATCAATCAGAAGTTACTTGCACAAACAAATAATAAACTAAATAGCAAAAGAATTGAAAAAGACTAAAAGGAAAAAAAAATTTACATTTTGAAAACTCAATTTGACTCCCGCTAGCAAATTTTATTAGTCGAAGTGGATGTTACCCACGATTACAATAAACAGGTGTATAAATATTCCAAATAACGGAACTTAAACAATGCACAGGTTTTTATATGACCCCGACGATCAGCTTAATGTTGTTTTTTCGATAACAGCTGTGCTTTGACAAGCAATTATACTTTAGTTGTTTACATGACAAAGTTAATCCATTAAGTGTGCATTAATTAGAAGAAATTCCAGGACTCCGCTCTCCAATTGTCAAACAGCCCTTCCTCCCTGTTTGGGAAATAATTGCGTGCTTGCAATTTCAAAATGCTGCTAATTACACATTGGTAAGCATTGTTTAAATGGCCATAAACAACAAAAAAAGGCAATTAATTTCTAAGCATTTTTTCTTTTTTGCTCCGCACAACCAAATGACATGACCTCGGTCGTAAAGAGTTGATTATCCTATTTTATGGGATCTTCTTTCTGTTAATTTCTATATTTATTTTACATTTAATGTCCCGGAATGCAAATTACAAGCTGCTGCGCTACCTTATCCAATGTTAAAATAATTGGACGAGCAATATCTAGTCCATTGACCTACAGCTTAGGTTTGCGATATAGACAGCTATTCACCGGTCCTGCGTTATCACATTACAGTCAATGGATTTGGTCCTTTTTTAGACATAATAAGCCAATATTGGTTGTATTGTTATTGTAGCTGCACATGTCTAAAGAAATGCTTCATACAGATGTCTTTTTGCTCTTTATTTTGTCTTTCTCTTATTCCATAATTGTGGTGCTCTGTAGGAAAATGAGGATTGAGACACTTTCTTGTTGTATTGTGGTATTGCAAGTAAGGTGCTGGTCCTGGATCGGAGGTTATAGGATGAGGGAACTGCTGAGGAAAGCAGTCTATTCAGGTAGGGTGGCAGCTTCCCATAAAAGCTCTTAACCACTTTGCTGCTACGGACGAGCTCAGCGCGTCCAACCGCATATATCGTTCCATGCGGTGGACGCGCTGAGCGCGTCCTCTCTTTGGGGCCAGCGTTCGGCCGGGTTCCGGCCGATCGCTGGCCCCCCCCCGGTGCGGGCTGACATCCTCGATGTCAGCCCAGCATCCGGAACCGCCGCCGATGAAATTAGGTGTCACCTAATTCAGGCGCCCCCCCCCGCATGTGCGGAAGAGATGCCTGAAAGGGAGGGGGGGAGGTCCTTCGGACCTCTCTCCCTCCCGATCGGCAGTGTTGCGGGGGTTAACTCAGGCACCATTTGGAAGGGCACAGCCTGCCCTTCCAAATGGTACCTGGCATTAACCCCTGGGGAGCCGGATCACGAATCGGCGCTGAAAAGCGCCGGTTTGTGATCCTTTCCCGGAGCTGGCCGACATCTTGGATGTCGGCCAAGCTTCCGAGAACTCCCCCTGAGGACTGGCGTCATCGTGCTATGCACGATGACGCCAGTCCTAGAGGTAACCCCCTAACTGCCACCAACGGTGGAGATAGGGAGTTCCAATGAACTCCCTATCTCCCGATCCGTTGCAGCTAGGGGTTAAAGTTTGGTATGGTTGGATCGGCCAGAGCATGGCCGTTCCAACGATACCAAACACTACTGTGAAAAAAGTTTTTTAAAAAAAAATAAAAATTAAAAATAAAAATATATTTTAAAAAAAAATTATAAAAAAAAATAAACATTTTTTTTTAACTTTTTTTTTAGTTTGTTAATGCAGCAATATTGTTCCCAATTCAATTATAATGTGAACAATGATGCTGCACTAACGATTTTTGTATGCGGTGCGTTTGTTAAAAATCGCGTAATTTTCCCCAAAAACAAATGTAACGAGACCCCATCTCTAATTTTTTTAACAAGCGCACCCCATACAAAATATAACCGCAAACGATCGCATGTTAAAATGTGAAAAAAAACACTTTACACGTTGTAAATTATTGAAAATTCATATTTTATTGCATTTTTTGTTATAATATACAGACAGGTCATGACGTATAGATATAATAATGACATATTATGAATCTGCCGAGTCTGACGGAAAGTGCGATATATAATATGTCTGGGTCATATACTAAAATAAGCCTTCAAAACGCATTTAAACATGATGAGCAAAACCGGTAAAAATGACCTCAGCACAGAGGCGGGAAAAGCCTCAGCAGCGAAAGGGTTAAACACCAGGTTGGAAAGGTGAAGGGTGCGTCTAGTTTCCAGCGACGGACAGTTTAGCTCTTTTAACATGTCACAATGGTGGGTCATGTAGTTACATTGTAGCACAAAGCGGCAGAATGAGTTATACAATGTAGTAAGTTTCTGGAGGTGTGTTTGCGGGGCCGCTGCATACACTACATCTCCGTATTCAATGACTGGCATAAGCATTTGTTGTACAATCTGCTTTCTTACCGCGGGGCTCAGGCAGGATTTGTTTCTGTACAGGGCAGCTAGTTTGGGGTAAAGTTTAGATGAAAGTTTTTCGATGTGGGGGCCAAAGGATAGATTTGGGTCTAAACACATACCTAGATATTTGAGAGAACTCACTGTGGTATAAGTGAAAACAAACTTAGTTCCCATTGGAGACTCCACCGAGAAAAAGATCGATTCTTGATAAACATTTAGGCTGGGGTCAGACGAGCGTAGTGTTCACGTCCGTGATTGCGCCTAAAAGTACGTCCGTGATAGCATGAAAGAAAGTCCATCGGAGCCCAACAAACGAAGTACGTCCGCACTGAACTGCGGACGCACAACGGCCGCCGCCCACGGACGCAAGACAGGCAAGAACGTACAACCCCTAGAACGGCCGCACAAAGTGCGCTGCGTCCGCAACGTCTGCATAGCTTTGTGTGTGAGTGATGGAACGTGGTCAGATGGACTGCATTTATACGTCCAGCATTTTTCACGGACAAAATGGTTTTGCCTTTTAATTTATTTTTCCTCCTACATCCGTCAAAAAATAAACGACAGTGAAAAAAACGGACTGTGTGGTCACTACTGCGTCTTCCGTACTGACGTACGTCCGTACTGCACGGACGCACAGTCCGTAGAAAATGCGCTCGTCTGACCCTAGCCTTAAAATCAACAATCTTTATTGTAGTACATGATTAAAATCTTTGAAACGTAAGGTGTTTGTGCATCTATTGGACAATCTGCTTTATTCACCCCCCCCCAAGAAAATTCAATGGGGGGTACAGTCTTACGTCGTTGCACTTCACACCAAAAGGCAAGGACAAACAAACAAAAAAAAGTATATAAAACATCATTATATACTATATAAAACAAATACAGAGGTAAATTACTATGTACGCCTCTTAGGACACATGAGGATAAAGTTCTTATGAGGAGTTGTGCAAAAAACTGAGCTGCCTCCTCAAGTAGCTGCAGCAGCTTTGAAACCAGGAAGTGCTAGTTCCCATACTCTGGAAGACTGGAAGCTAGAATCAGTCCTACCCACTGCATCACCAAGTCCACTTAAAGGAAACCTTACCATTAAACATACAAGGGACAACACATCTCTAAAAAAACATGTCCCTTGACAGTTAGTTATAATTAATATTATTGGGGATGTCCTACAAATTTATGACGTTTGTTTTGTTATTTGTCAGGAATTTCGTATGCAAATTCAGATAACTCCGTCATCTTTGCGGTGGCGCCCATGAGACATACCTTGGAACAGGTAATTCATTTTGGATGCATTTTAATTTTTTTTTTTTTTTTTTTTAAAAAATAGAATAAATGAATAAAAATCATACATTAGTTAAATCAGTCTTGCATGAACCATTTTTCCACTGGACAAATAAAGTCTACGTTACGTTTAAAATTTTATTTTATCCTTATACAGGCCCCTGAATATCGGAGACCAGCCACAAATCCCACAACGGTCCGGCATATAACGCACGTCTAGCTGTCAGCACGCAGGATAAAAGGGTCTGATGCCGAGAAAAACATTTCTTGTAATGGACTGCATCAAATCACAAAGAAGGATTTCACTTTTGGCAATGAGTACAGAGCACATTACGGGCTTGTTGCTACAAATGTAAATATTGCAGCATTTTGTACATATAATTTAACAAAACGCAAAACTTTACATCAAAACTTTTTTAAGATTTTTTTTTTTTTAAACTATCTTGTGATTGTAAATAATTTATATTTTACGAATTAAATGGTCAATATGAAACAATAAATTTTGTGTATTTCTCATCTATTGAAGTATCTGACTTCATTTTTACAAAAGCCAAACTCCTTTTCCTCTTCCCACAATATATTTTTTGGGGGAAAATAGAAAATATGCATTAATTTGTTGTTGTCTTTCTAGTCTAAAAGTAGGGTTTTTCTTGGATCTGGCACATAGACCGTAAATACAAAACTAATAATTACTATTTTCTGTAATAGGTTTCTGAAATCACATTATATATTCAACTTTGTAAAGAAAATGCACCATGTCCATGAGTTACATTCATCAAGTCAGTAATGGTGTTTCTTAACCCCTTCAAAGCCAAGTGATTTTCCATAAATCCACCGTCAGGAAACAGTTGGCTTTGGAAAATCCCTTTTCAATAACTACACAATAAAAAATTTTAAGTGTTCACAATGTGTTTGTTATTGTAGTAGCCCTGTTTAACCCTTTCCCCCCGTAGGGCGTAGTATGCCATCCCTGCGGAGGGGGGCCTTGACACAGCAGGACATACTAGTATGCCCTGCTGATTTTGATGGGCCCACTAGCTGGCTCGCCCCACTGCTGCGGGATGGCCTGGTTCAAGCCATCCCCCAGCACCCACTGCGTAGCCAGTCCGAAGGAGGGGCCACCGCAGCAGCCAGCTAGCAGGGCGTTCTAGTATGCTCTGGCAAGCGTTAAAGCCCTCCTGCCGGCCACCACCTGCCCAGCTTGAAAGTGTTAACATGCAGACATTGCCATCTGCTTGTCCCAAAGGGCTACTGCAGCTGGTATCAGATGGGGATCCTTGTTTTAGGTATAGAATCCCAGCAGTTCAAAGTACTGTCTTAGTACTTCAGCTGTCATGCCCACAGGGCTATACTGGTTTGGACACAGTCTGGAGTCCATTTGCAAACTAGTTTCCTTTGAAGGGAGGGAAGGATAGAGAGAAACAAAAGGAGGGATGGATGGAAAGAAGGATGAGGAAGTGAAGGAGAGAGGACAAGATGGGAGGGAGGATGTGGAGGAAGTGAGGGAGGGAGAAAAGGGTAGAGGGAGAGAGGGATGGAGAGAGAAGGTGGGAGGTGAGAACGAGGTAGGAAGGCAAAGAGGGAGGGAGAAGGTTTGAAAGAAAGACGAAGAGCGTGACTATCAAACTGTAACCCCCTCCTACATTTCTTATTGTAAAGGTGGGTGAGGTGGAGTTTTCAGGCTCTGGGTGTGTGGAGAGGTCACTGTGAGACCCAGTCTCAATGCATTGAACGTGAGCTGGCCGACACATCGTGGAGAAATGACTTGGTGGAGCTTCGTGGCCAAGCAGATCATAGTGGGGCCAGGCTTAGTCCCACAATCAATCATGAGTCTTAGTAGGCCCCAGCCAATCACAGTAACATTATGATGGACAAGGGATCGGCATTACTCTACTGCTAGACACTATGAGCAGCAGCCGAACAGAGATTGCATCTGCAATCTCCACTCAACTGCAGCTCGCTTCACCAAGTAGCATGGTAATAGCACTCACTTTTCTGCTCAGCATCAGAATGCCACCCCTGTGATCCAGGGCCAGTTTGCCACCTGGGTCAACCTGACCCATACGGACCCATTGTTGAGTTGGCATTGAGTGTAGGCATATCTATCTGCCTGGATACATATACCTATCTGCCTGGATACATATACCTATCTGCCTGGATACATATACCTATCTGCCTGGCTGTATATACCTATCTGCCAGGCTGTATATACCTATCTGCCTGGATACATATACCTATCTGCCTGGCTGTATATACCTACCTGCCTGGCTGTATATACCTATCTGCCTGGATACATATACCTATCTGCCTGGCTGTATATACCTATCTGCCTTGCTGTATATACCTATGTGTTTTCATTTCATCTGATTCCAAAAATAGGACCACTAGAATTCTCTGCTCCAGGCCCACAAAGATCTTACTCTTAACCCCTGTGTCTTGTGCTACCTGTTTAAGGTGGTTACTGTCCAGACTCCTTGCGTTGGTGTTACTGAGACACAAAGGCGTCAAAAGAAGTGGTTGTGTTTGAAACACAGCTCCGTGAAAGTCTATCTGAAACTGAGATATTGAGGGTTAAACGAGTAAGTAGCAGAACACTTTTTCTTCTCCCCCTCCCAGCAACCGATATGTCACTCAGCAAAAAAGTAATTTGTAAAAATGCTATAAAACAATACGAGATTCAGTGTCTTCACTGAGGAAAAGTAAGATTTCTCACGACAAACTCCAGAGCAGCTCTTAAAAATTTTATTACTGAGGTCGTAAAAAATATATATATCTCAGGATTATAATTAGCAGAACAATTTTCATGTTGCGTAAAGGGAAGACAGACTTCAGGAAACCCGCAGCATGGAATTTTGTGAGCAATTTAATATTTTACAGAGCAGTATCCTAATTTGAGTAATGTTGTCTCCAAAAAGAAATCTGTGTCGCCATAAAAGCTACTAATCACAGATGATGCTCGGTTTGTTTGCAGTTGTAATTTTATAAATTGTATAATCATTTCAATCAAGACTTTATTTCAACCAGTTTTGACAATTTATACGAAAAATGTATCTAGAAGGGTTATTCAGAGAGAGCCGATCTGGCCCCAAAATGTCACCAAACAGTGAATTTCCCCGTACGGTGACATTTCGGGGCCATTCGGCTATTCAGAAAGCAGGCAGTTTGCCAAATTTTGAGAACTGCCAGCAAGTACAGTGTTTGTTCGAAGGCAACAAAATCCCTTATAGAGAACCAATGGTTAATCTATTCAGAGACACCGAACAGCAGAGAAAAGTTGCCGAAGTGCCCTGCTGTTCGGTGGTTTCATTCGGCAGGTTTATTCACACAAATCCCATAGGTTTCAATGTTAAAAATATTCCTGTTTTTATTCAATATCTAATAAACCATCTTTTATTTTAATCTGCAGCAAAAAGTCTTTATTTATTGATTTTTTTTAGGATCTTTTAGACTTTTTTTTTAGGCAAGTTTTTTTTTTTTTAAAAGCAGGTTTATTCCGTCACCAGCAAAATAGACGTTTCGACCTATGTGAGGTCGAAACGTCTATTTTGCTGGTGATGGAATAAACCTATTTCTAATATACCGTGTTGTGTTGGATTTCTTCAATATTTTGCTGTCTTGAGGCCTTGGAGTGAGGACCTCCTCCAGCTGTGGATCTAATCAAGTGAGTACATCTTCTGCATTGTTTTTAAAAGCATTTTTTCTTTTTTCTGCAACAGACCTTTTTATTTTCATTCATAGGATCTTATATGTAAATTCCAGACATTTCCGTTCAGTAGCGTTTCAATTTTGACACTTTTTTTTCTACCCTGTTCGTCAGCTTGTCCTTTTTCCAGCGGCTGGTCTCCGCTGTGATCGGCGGCTCGTCAGCTTTTTCCGATGTGTTCGGTGTTTTTTGCAGCAGTTCCAGAGGGTTTTTGGTGGGATTTCGGCGGGTGTTCGGCAGGTGTGCGGTGGGTTTGCGGCCGGTTTGCAGCAGGTTTACTCTGCAATCCGGGGACCCTTCTGTGAATGCTGAATTCACCGCAGGGTGGGGAACTTTGATTCCCCGAACTGCAGGGAAGTGCGGGAAACGAGAGAGCATTTTCAACACCACTTGCAAGGTTTCAATTGCTTTTGATTTGGACTGGTTTTTAGAAGCTATTGATTTTTTTAGGGCTAGGTTTAGGGTTAAGCTTAAAGTTAGGCCTAGGGGATAGGTTACTATTTGTTTGCTATAAGTAAAAAACTAAATAAATATATATATACATATTTTTTTTAGTTCCTTGTAATTTTTTTAATAGACTTTCATCATGATATTGATGTTAGATTGAGGGCTAGGGTTATGATTAGGGTTACTTTTACCATCAGGGTTAGATTCAGAAGAAGGAGCAGAATCTGTTGCCTAAACTTGAAGCAAAAATGGAGCGGAATGTTAGCATTAAGGTTTAGGGTTAGGCTTAACCCTAACCTTCAAAGTAACTCTATCTCTAACCCTAAAACAAGCACATATAGTAACCTATACCTAATTTAAAACTGTAACTCTAACTCCAGTCCAAACCTTAACATTCGCTAACTTCAGAAAACCGTCCAATTGAGGAATAATTCAAAAATAAAATTACAATTACTCCCCAAAAAATTATTTTAAAAAAAGACGCAAAGTGACGAATTTTAGCGATGATTATATTTCACCGTGATTTTTGAAAGCGCCTGTTATTAAAGTGACAACAAGGTGGTGTCATTTGCATAAGATACCCTGGAGATCCTGTAAAGATCTTGTGATATGGCCACTGGACAGACCATTCAGTGTTCAAGGCTTCACTTTATTTTGCAGCCAAACAAGTAAACGAACATAAATCAAAAGCCTACTTATTATTCAGAGACTAGCTGTGCATTTATTCTCCCCTCACTTATAATACTGGGCAGCTAAGCTGCTGACCAGTAAATAAAAACAAAAATAAAGAGTTTGTACTTCCCTTTGTGACTTCAGGGCTTGTCTCCTCCGCTGCACTCCCAGCAAAAAGTCTGCTCTCCCAGAGGGAATCACAGTACCTATAAAGGCAGGGCAGTCTTCTTAATCAGCCGATAGCTGAGAATTAGCCCAATAGGGGAAAGGGCTTTCCCCATCCTCCTGCTGTCACGTTCCTCCACAATAACTATAATGTTAGTCCTTGTACGCAGCACAACTATCCTAGGCTTCTGATCCTTAGACTGGTCGACACGTCTAAAAGATACAGTATACCAAAACGCATTTTGCATACAGTAGAACCAACTGACGAAGCTTTTTATGCGAAATGCGTTTTGGCGTAATGTAGATTTTACTATGATTTAAAATTCGCATTATTTTACACCTATCCCGGGTCCTTGGCTTGTATTTGCCGCGGAGGTGGCTGAGGCTGATAGGTGATCCGGTGCACCTTCTGAGGTCACCAACTGCCTGGTGTCTGATTGATGAGACACCAGCAAATGTGAGTACGACATTCTTCTCCTTTTTTGCACTCCATTTTATACAATATTGCTCTATGTGAGTCATTTTAGATTTTGAGGGACACAGAGGATGGTAACCCTGTTCGAAAACTATGCTTCTGAGCCACGGGGTGCAGCATAAGGAACCAATAACAGGACAAGAAGCGCCAACTCCAGCACACCTTTCTTTAATACAAAATTGGAATGTTAAAGAAATACCAGGGGTCATATACCAGAGCGGGTTCTCAGAAATGTCAGGGGTCATATACACCAGAGTGGGTTCTCAGAAATGCCAGGGGGTCTATACCAGAGCGGGTTCTCAGAAATGCCAGGGGTTCTATACCAGAGTGGGTTCTCAGAAATGCCAGGGGTCCTAAACCAGAGTGGGTTCTCAGAAATGCCAGGGGTCCTTACCAGAGCAGGTTCTCAGAAATACCAGGGGTCTTATTGCCAAAGAGATTGTCAGCCAGGTGCCAAGGGTTGTATAGCGCGATCGGGGTCATCAAAGGAATGCCAAGGCTTGAGAGCAGGGAGAGAAGTGTCCAACAAGCCGGGGTCGATGCACAGAATAGATACAAAATCACAACAAGCACTGAGAGGAGTGAAAACCACGTCAGGGCAATGAGCAAACCTTAGACGAGTGGTTTTAAACCTGGCGGGCGCCGCATCATCACACCTTGCCCATGGCCACATCACGTGATTGCCACCGAGCGCTTCTTCACTCGTCGGTCGGCCAGCGAGCAGCGTGGAAGGCGCTGCGGAGCAACGCAGAAAGTGTGGGACCTGACACCTGCTGACAAAACGGTGGTCTGTCACCCTGCCCCAAATCACACTGTCACAATCTTCTTTTAACCCATCCATGGACTCAAGCTGAAGATCTCTCCCCTTGTACCTTCTTCCTTCCTCCCCTCCCTTTTTCAGTTAGTTTTACTTTGTGATTCCCCTTAGCTGACGAGTTACCTTTCCCTGCAGTCATGTAAGGACTTTCGCAGTCGCCTTGGTTATTATATGACCTCTATGCAGCCGTCTTTATTGCTGAGCTTTTTTTTTTTCTTTTTCCCATTATCCTTCAGCTCCCCCCCCCCCACCGGTCACCTTAATTGCTTGATTGTCTTGTCAAACTGCATACATTTTAAATCAAATAAATAATAAAGATGCTAAAATGGACTATATTTCTCAAGATGCATGCAGGGGCATCTCAGGAGTGTGGCTAAGCTGGAAATTTAGCTGAGGCAATGACATTTTTCCACTTGTTTAACTGCATAAATATTGCAGGTCTTTTTTCAACTTTCCTACAATTGTTGTTTAAGCAAAAAAAATAAAAAAATCTCTTAGACAATTTGGGATTATTAAATAAATATTTTTAAAGGGGTTATTCAAAAAGCACCATAATTTCAGTGCTTTCTCGTTCAGCGCACTTCGGTGCGCTTCGGCGCGCTTCGGCGTTTCCATTTTGCTGACCCTGCGGTTAATTCACTATTCACCGATCACCGCAGGGCCCACCAATTGTGCCGATCATGAAGTCACCGTATGCTGCCGAACACTGCTGAACTGAATGCCGAATGCCGTCAAGACGCAGAAAAAAATGAAAAACAGAACCCTGGTGTTCTTCTAATAGATGTTTAAACCAATAAAAATGCACTAAAATGTGTCTAAATAATAAAAAACTTCCTTTAAAAAAATATTAAAAAGGTCTGTTACAGAATAAAAACAAACGCCTTTTAAAAAGATAAATTGGGATTCAAAAATTGTATCTAAAAAAAATATATAAAAAGATGTTCCAAAAAATAAATAAATGCAAACCTTTTTTTTGTTGCGGAAAATGAAAAGAATAAACGGTTGAATTTAAATAAGATAAAAACGATAATATTTTTTTAACATTGAATCCTGGGATCATTTTAATCTTAGAAATATCGTAAGAACATAAGAACTATGAGGGAGTTTCACAAGAATAAAAGAGAGAAGGCGGAGGGTCCTTGCAGAGTGAGATCCGTTGAAGCCAGAGGTGACCACCGAAGAAAGTGAAACCGAAAGTGGAATGGAGGTGTGCAGAAGAACGGCTGGAGTATATGACAGCGCCGGAGGACTATACCGGAAGTGAAGTATCGCAATCAATAGAAACCGGAATATATGGTTACATGTAAGAAAACACAGGAAGTGACGTATCGGAACTTTTGGGAACCGGAAGTAAGAGAATGCGAAAGCAATACAACCAACAATATGGAACTTTACCGGAACATGAAAACGCCAACGGAAGGGGAGGACATTACCTATAAGGCTAGGGTCAGACTAGCGCACTTTAAACGTGCGTTCTGGCGCACTTAATTACGGCCGCACTAGCAGCAAATGGCGGGCAATGACGGCCAATATACGAAGTACGGTCGCACGAAAGTCCGGCTGCGCAACGCAAGTGGCAAACGAACGCATTTTGTCGAGAACGTGAAACCGCTAGTACTGACGTACAGAGCACGCTGCGTCCGCTAGCGGCGTGTGTGTGTGATTAGGAGACGTCAGACGCTGCTAATGTCCGGCCAACATAACGTCCAGATGCAAAACTGTTTTATTGATGATCCGTACAAAATCACGAACGCAAATGCGCATCGTATGACCGCTATCGCGTACTCCGTGAAAAAATGCGTCCATTCGTTAGAACGCACTTTTTCACAGACAACGCGAAAATGCGTTCGTCTGACCCTAGCCTTAAAGGGCTATTCTATATATACACAGATTGATCGTGGGGGATTTATAATCCTTGAAAAAGTCAACAGACGAAACGCGTTGGATTATAATTCATTTTAATATTATACTGTTTTAATAAATTGATTACCCAGATCATAGTATTGGCATCATTCACGCTTAAATCCCCGGCTCCACTGACGTTCCTCCATGCGAATTTGCAGCCGATCTTCGCTTTACCTCCCAGGTGGAGAACGAATAAAGGAGAACAGTACCTTGTGTTCATCTTACATCGACCATTAAAATTACATTGACCCTAAGATAAGTATAAGTATCAGTGTTAATTGCATGTTTTCACGTTGTACCCATGTGTGCACTCGCAACATTTATTTCTATAATCCTGGGATTTGCCTGTTTAAATCTGGCAATTTCTTTGACATTTCGGTGCAGTTCGGCGTTCTGCGAGTAGATTAACCATTACTTCTCTATGGGACAATTTCACTGCCGCCGAATTGCGGTGAACTGCACCGTATTTCGCTGTCAATTTGCCAGTATTTGGCGAACTGACAGTTTAGCAAACAGGCAAACAGCCCCGAAATTGCATCGTACGGAGAAATTCACCGCTTGGTGCAATTCGGTGGCAAGTTCGCCATTACTGTTTAACCCCTTCTGCTTATGCTGACCGCTTTAGTGGTTTAAAGTGGTCTGAATGTAAGGAATGCCCTCCTTCTCACCGTACCATATAGACCGGATCAGTGAAAACAAGGGGGTGAAGTGGAGAAGTTTCCTTCACCCAAGCATCACCAGGAGCCAGGATTTTGAAGATAAGTCACTAATGATGTCAGCATGCAAATGTAACCGGCCTACACCCTCGCTGCCCATTCGTATGGACACTGCCTTGTGTTTTGTGTGTTGTTGAGCATCAAAGATGAGACCAGCAACTGGATCGCTGGGAACATGTGGTTTTAATCTGGGTAAAACACAAATAACACGGCATGAATATATCCTCTGCGACATCCACCTCCAGCAGTTCCCTCGTGCTCTGCGGATGCTGGGTGATATAGTCGCTTTACAATACAATGAAATAAATATACATATATATATACACAAAAAGAAAATACATAAAATCATAAAAATGATACCTGGCTAAAACACATCTAAATAACACGGCATGAAATCATCCTCTGCAACTTCCACCTGCACAGATCAAGCATAGGATTAGCACAGGCTTTGCAATTTCCTTCCTGATATTTTCCATTAACCCTTTCGCTGCTGAGGCATTTCCCACCCCTGTGCTGAGGTCATTTTTACCGGTTTTGCTCATCATGTTTAAACGCGTTTTGAAGGCTTATTTTAGTATATGACCCAGACATATTATATATCGTTCTTTCCGTCAGACTGTGCAGATTCATAATATGTCATTATTATATGTATACGTCATGACCTGTCTGTATATTATAACAAAAAATGCAATAAAATATGAATTTTCAATAATTTACAACGTGTAAAGTGTTTTTTTTTCACATTTTAACATGCGAGCAATTGCGGTTATATTTTGTATGGGGTGCGCTTGTTAAAAAAATTAGAAATGGGGTCTCGTTACATTTTTTTTGGGGAAAATTACGCGATTTTTAACAAACGCACTGCATACAAAAATCGTTAGTGCAGCATCATTGTTCACATTATAATTGAAATGGGAACAATATTTCTGCATTAACAAACCAAAAAAAAAGAAAAAAAAACTTGTTTATTTTTTTTTATAATTTTTTTTTAAAATATTTTTTTATTTTTAATTCTTTTTTTTTAAAAAAAAACTTTTTTCACAGTCATGTTTGGTATCGTTGGAACGGCCATGCTCTGGCCGATCCAACAGTACCAAACTTTATCCCCTAGCTTCCACGGATCGGGAGATAGGGGGTTCCAATGAACCCCCTATCTCCACCATTGGTGGCAGCTAGGGGTTAATTCCAGGACTGGCATCATCGTGCTATGCACGATGATGCCAGTCCTCAGGGGGAGTTCCCGGAGGCTTGGCCGACATCCAAGATGTTGGCTAGCTCCGGGAAAGGATTCGTGATCCGGCTCCCCAGGGGTTAATGACTGCCACCGTTTGGAAGGGCAGGCTGTGCCCTTCCAAACGGTTCCTGGCATTAAGCTCAGGACCCCCGCGATCGGGAGGGAGAGAGGTCCGAAGGACCTCCCCCCTCCCTTTCAGGCGCCTCCTCCGCACACGCGGGGGGGCGCCTGAAATAGAAGTCATTGCGCCACCACAATGACATCTATTGTGCCCGCAGCGGTCCCGGATTGATGTGCTGACATCCAAGATGTCAGCCCGCACCGGGGGACACAGCGATCGGCTGGAATCCGGCCGATCGCAGGCTGCTTCGGGAGGACGCGCTGAGCGCGTCCTCCGCAGCGAAGTGGTTAAAGCCCTGTGCTAAACAATAGAGCTGATTTACTCTGTATGATTACAAACTAAACATAAATTAAGATTCATGAACCTCCTGGAGGAACTAACATAACAACTACACATATATAAGGTTAAATCTAAACACAGAAACAGTTTTGGAGAACTTTTACATGGGTTTAGCACTCTAAGGAATGAGAATCTGAGAGCTTGCACATAACACCTCCTACCTCCAGCAGTTTCCTCGTGCTCTGAAGGAAAAAGCCCGGTCTGACAGGGGATGAGGTCATGCCTCATTAGCATATTAGCATTAACTCATACACGGCTGCACAAAATTAAAACAAAAACAAACCAAAAGCTTCCTTAGGGTGAGACATTCACAATACTATAGGAGTTTCTCTAAAATGGGAGATATTAGGGGAATTAACACATACTGTGCTCTTAAAGAGACACACACATATTTACATCGGTTACACAAAGATCATGCCAACGTCACCCTCTGAGACCACCTGCGATAGGGAGCGTACTCAGAGAGGCAGCCGATGGATCAGAACTGTGCATGCGCGTGCAGCTCCGATCCATCGCTCTGTGCAGGCAGTACAGACCTCGCTTATGTTAAGTGCACAAGTCCCACAGCGCTGCGCAATTTGTGACTCGGACTCCTACACTATGCAAGTTACATAGAAGTGCAAATTAAGCAGAACAGCTTCAGGAACGTCCGGGTTCGGGAGTCCCTGAGCCGAAGAAGAGGAGCAGCGCACTGCGAGGGAGAAAAGGTAAGTAAAATCACCTAAAAGAAGAAAAAAATGGGCGTCTGCACAAATATTTAAGGGCAAAAAAAGGGAACTCGCTTACATTTCGGTGCTCTCTCGTTCCCTGCATTGATTCCCAGACCCTGCGGTGAATTCTGCATTCACTGCAGGGTCCTCGAAGTGCAGTGAACAGATCTGAAAATCAGCCGAAAAATCATCGAAAACCAGGCAAAAATCCACCAAAAACCACGCCAATAAGCTGCCGATACTATTCGAAATATCGGATCGATCCCAAATGCCGCAGAAAACTCGCCGACCGTACCTGGCGATCCACCACAAACCCGCCCAACATGTCCAAAAAAAAAAAGCCAACGATCTGTCGAAAACCGCACCAATCAGCCGCTGGAAAAAGCCGACAGGGTAAGAAAAAAAGAAAACGATTGACAGTTTCAAACTTTGAAGCAGTGTTTGCAAAAAAACTACTGAACGGAAATGTCTGGAATTAACATATAATGTCCTATGAATAATAATAAAATGGTCTGTTACAGAAAAAATTAAACACTAAATAAATAGATCGTAAAAAAAGAATTTGCTGAAAAAATCCCCCCAAAAAATAAATAAATAAAGAGACTTTTTGCTGCAGATTAAAATAATAAACGGTTTATTAGATATTGTATAAAATCAGGAATATTATTAACCTTGAAGCCTATGAGAGTCACCTGAATAAACTTGCCGAATGAAACCACTGAACAGCAGGGCATTTCACTGACATTTCTCTGCTGTTCGGTGTCTCTGAATAGATTAGCCATTGCTTCTCTATGGGGGATTTCACTGCTGTCGAACAGGCACCACATTTTGCCGGCAATTCGCCAAAATTTGGCGAACTGCTTGCTTTGTGAATATCCGAATGACCCAGAAATTGCACCGCATGGGGAAATTCACTGTTCGGTGCAATTTCGGGGCCAGTTCGACTCTCTCTGAATAACCCTGTAAAGGAGCAGGTACCTGTATATCGTGTAGTAGCAATAAAAAAAAATAAAAAAATCCAAAATTAAAAGAGAGGAATTTTCCAAGTTTCTATTTCAAGTGGACAGACTGAGTTACCTGAGTGGAAATATAAAATAGTATTTTTCAGAAACCACTTTTCATAGAAAACGTGAAAAATCGCCTGTATATATCTCATTCCCTGCTTATATCCTTAGACTGACAGGGAATGGCATCACAGTATCCCGTTCAGTATCAGAGGAGTATATCAGCGCAGGGCTTGACCCTTCGGCTTGCAAACAGTTACCAGGTGGGCTTTACACAGGTTTTTTGATGAGGCATGTTAAGCCGTGTGAATAACAGACTGCTGGCTGTTATAAAGTTTCCACTCTGTGCGTTAAGTTCTATAAACATGCAGATTCCAATTTTCTCCTGCTCCACTGTTTTTTTGATTCTCCCGGGGGGCTGTAAAACGCTGCACACACTCACAGCTAAACCAAGACGCTCACAAACATAATGTGTTCCACTCTAACAGCCGGAATCTTGGGAAACGCGTTTCGCTTTTCTTAAAATTGGAATGTGCCCTCTCCACACACGAATGTCCTTAGCGTAGGTGGAATTTCAGTTTTCAAATGAAACTAAACATTGCGAGGAGAAACTACAAAGACCATCTGTCAAGGATAGGGGTAACCTGACACGAGGACAACATCTAGAAAAGCCAAACAGGCCGGTCCTCGAGATGGCCGGATCTACGGTAATCTAAAAAAATAGGAGGGGTTAATAGGGGGCTTATCTGTCGTGTAAAAAAGATTTCAGTCTTATTTCCCTGCCTGAAAATCAGCACCTTTCAGCATTTGTAACATCCGCAGTTTACTCCCTAAATTGGATGAGCTTCAGGCTTGGTGTTGTTATTACAAACCCAAAATCATTGTGCTCACAGAGTCATGGTTAACCCCAAAAGTACCAGACTCTGCCATATCAATACAGGGGTATTCATGTTTTAGAAAAGACAGAGCAAAGAGAGGAGGGGGAATTGTTATTTATGTTGAGGAGTCCATAAAGTTCACCCCCTTACAGACTTCTAGCTCTCCTGTCACCTTTGATTTCTTCTCTGGTATAATTGAGAGCCCATTCAGTAAATCAATCATTGTTGCTGGGTTCTATCGCCCACCGAGCTCTCCAGTGCACTCCCTTTCTGACATATCTCAAATCCTTAATAACCTACTTGCCCAAAACCAAAAAAGTGAACTGCTGGTCCTTGGCGATTTTAATACAGATTGGCTAAATCCTAAAAACAATAAACACTGCTCGCTGTTTAAAACTTTGCAGCTAACTCAATTAATCTCCTCCCCCACTCGCATTAATATGAAAAGCCCCAACCATACCTTGTTGGACTGGATTCTCTCCTCATCTCCTGATAGAATACAGGAGGCAGGCGTGCTTGCTAATAGCTTTAGTGACCATTGTCTAGTGTACTGCGTGCGCAAAATTAAGGCCTTGAAATCTTCCCCAAAGGTAATAACCACCAGGTCTTTCAAGAAATTTATTCTTGAATCCTTCCTAAGTGATCTCAAACAGCTCCCCTGGTACAGGCTAAACCTAATCCCAGACCTAGACTGTGCAGTTGAATACTTTCAGTCTGAGCTCCTGCAAGTCTGGAATTCCCATGCCCCGCTGCGTAAAGTGCGAGTAAAAGGGACTCATCTCCCCTGGGTTACAGCTGATCTTACACTAATGTACCAGCTTAGAGATTCACAGTGGTCAAATTTCAAGAGTACTGGTTCCATGAACGATCACTACGAATACCGAAAATGTCGGAATGAATGCACAAAACAAACAAAAATGGCCAAAGCCCATTACTTCAATGAAAATCTAAACAATAACATCTCAAACCCTAGAAACTTTTGGAGAACCATAAGTAACATACAAGCACCCCCAGTCCACTCCCAGCCAGCTGCTGTCAAAGTAAACAACCAAACCCTGCAACACCCGCTAGATGTAGCAAATGCCTTTAATGATTATTTTGTTGGATGTGCCACCACTTTGATTGCCAAGCTAGGAAATGACATGCAATCAGAGAGGCCTCATGCAGGTCAGGCCCCAACAACTGTGCAAAGTCCCTGTATCACACAAGAATTCAGTTTTAGACCAGTGCCTGTCAGTGTCGTTACTAAACTTCTCCGTAAGCAAAAAATGAAATACCAGTCTGGACCTGATCAAATACCAGCAATGCTGCTGAAAATCAGTGCGCCAGCAATTGCAAATCCAGTCGCAACCCTAATAAATGAGTCACTGGCAACTGGTTACATACCCAAGCTCTGGAAGACTGCAAGAGTGGTACCTATCCATAAAAGTGGGGACAGTACTTTGGTATCCAACTACCGTCCGATATCGTTGCTCCCTGTAATGTCAAAAGTCTTGGAAAAATGTGTCTACACACAATTACGTGATTATTATCAATATTGGAACTACTTAACCCCGGATCAATCAGGCTTTCGCCCAAATCACTCAACCACAACCGCCCTTTTAAAAGTCTGCAATGATATCCAAGCTGGGATGGAACAAGGAAACCTAACTGGAGCCATCTTCCTTGATTTTGCCAAGGCCTTTGACACGGTAGACCATGGCATCTTGTTAGAAAAACTTAAAAACTCTGGCATTGGTGATCGCACGCTAACCTGGTTTCAATCATATGTATCCGACCGATCACAATATGTGTCAATTTCTGGCAGCTCCTCCCTCCCGCTCCCAGTCACTTGCGGTGTACCCCAAGGCTCAGTACTAGGCCCCCTGCTATTCACAATATTCATAAATGATCTGCCCAACGTCTGCAAAGCCTCAACTGTACATATGTACGCAGACGACACTGTGATCTATACCAGCAAACCAAATCTCCCGCAGCTGGAGGCCGTGCTGCAAGAACAATTCACAGAGGTAGAAAAGTGGATCAAAAACAACAAACTTTTTTTAAATACTGACAAAACTGTAACGATGCTCTTTGGAACAGCACCTAAACTACACAAATTGCAAAATCCCCATCTATGTGTTGGGACAATATCAAATGGCACACTGACCACAGTCACTTCTCTCAAATATCTAGGTATGTGGTTGGACCCTAATCTATCCTTTGGCCCCCACATCGAAAAACTCTCATCTAAACTTTACCCCAAACTAGGTGCCCTGTACAGAAACAAATCCTGCCTGAGTCCCGCGGTAAGAAAGCAGATTGTACAGCAAATGCTTATGCCGGCTATTGATTACGGAGATGTAGTGTATGCAGCCGCCCCGCAAACACACCTTCATAAACTTACTACACTGTATAACTCATTCTGCCGCTTTGCGCTACAATGTAACTACATGACCCACCATTGTGACATGTTAAAACAGCTAAACTGGCCATCGCTAGAATCCAGACGCACCCTTCACCTTTCCAGCCTGGTGTTTAAGAGCATCTCTGGGAAGCTGCCACCCTACCTGAATAGACTGCTTCCCCCAGCAGCTCCCTCATCCTATAACCTTCGATCCAGGACCAGCACCTTACTTGCAATACCACAATACAAAAAGACAGTGGCTCGGTCCTCATTTTCCTACAGAGCACCACAATTATGGAATAACCTCCCAGACACCATCAAATCTTCCACCAGTCTTAAGTCACTAAAAATTTCCCTGTTAACATACCTCAATACAGAATGCACCTGTAAACATGTAACCTAGTGACTATATTTCCTACATATTTATTTTCTGTTAATCTGTATATTTGTGTTGTTAATATCTTACATTGTATTACTTTGTATTTCTGTAAATGTAACACTTCAATGTACTTGAACCCAGGACATACTTGAAAACGAGAGAAATCTCAATGTATCCTTCCTGGTAAAATCCTTTATAAATAAATAAATAAATAAATAAATAATTTGTGACCTTTTTCGAAAATCAACATATTGGTAATTTTGAGTTGAATCGGTAAAGCCGATATTCCCATTAAAAGTATAGTCGTGAGCAGGGCTGCCATCAGAAATCGTGGGACCACTTACTAAACCACTGGTCAATGCCCCCTTCTGTCAGCTGCCCATTTCAATAAACTATTTTAAAATATAACATTTTGCCTCTTCTTCTGCAAACCTTATTCTTCTACTGGGAATGGGCTAAATCCCTGGTGGTCCAGCAAGGGGCTAGAAAGTGTTTCTTGGTGCCAATCATACTAATTGATCCTTCCATTATGAGCCAGAGTGCTTTGACCGGCCCCCAGATGTCGCAGCCTACTGGGAAAATTGCTGGCATCTTGGTTGACCAGTTCTGAGGGGACATGGAGGGGCCCTTACCTATTTGGCACTTAAGGTGCACATAGGGTTTGGCAAGGGCCCCCTGTATCAACTGGGCCCCTGAACATGTCATGGGCTTTCACCCCCTGATGACTACCTTGGCTGCAAGAGCCGATATCTGAGCCACATTTTTATCGGGAATCAAAATGTTGATAAACCGGTAACTGAATCTCCCGAATAAAAAATTAGCTGAACATTTTGGACATTACTCTATATGAAATCGAGACTTTTGTTTGTAATTTTATTGGTTTATTTCCCCATATTACATTCCTGATGCTAACTCTGTTAGTGCAACGGTTTTTACTCAAGCTTCCGCGAGGTTCCTGTACTTTGTGCATCCTATACTTAACACGGGGAGCACAAACGAACATTAGCATTTTGATAAGTAACATATTACAAAGTGCTGGCGCTAATTACCGCAGGGATGCGGAGAGCCAAAAGTTAGCACCTTCTAAAAGCTGGTGCTAAATGATTCCGCATTTGCAAAATCATTTTATACCCCCCTAAATCTCCCCCAATAAATTCGATACTCACTTCTCATTCCGTGGCGAGAACAGTGGCCCAATCCACTGCTTCTTGCCCCCGGGAGCAGAGTGAGACTGGGGACAAATAGTTCTCAGTCTCCCTCAATGATCACTACGCTGCGCTGCGCGATCTCTCGAGAGTGAGATCGGTCAGTGCTCACATCCCGGAAGCGCCCAATGGACTCCAAGAGGTAATACTCGCAGCGGGGTGCACGCACTACCTCGTGTATCCCATTGGTTAGCGCTGCGTTCTGGGGCAAGATGCTGATGTAGCGCCTGCCCCGTAATATTGCTGTAACATGGGGACGCTACGGGGAAACATGCAGGTGCAGATTCTCCCCTTTAGCATCACCATATTAGCGTGATGTAAGGAATAGGGCCCTAGGTTATTACAGTAAGGAATACACTGGGAATACCCCCAAAATATTTCTTACGGTATAATTAATTAAAAAAGATTTCCAAAAAAAAACAAAACAGTGGTTTCTGGCAGTGGACATTTGGAAAATAACTTGGTAGTGAAAGGGGTTACAAACTATATATATATATATATAAATTCGATAGGCCGTGTTAGTCCAGATGCCAAAATCACGAGTATAGCAGTACGTAGTGATACCTTTTTTATTGGACTAACATTACATTTAAAAGACAAGCTTTCGAGAGTATATCCTCTCTTCCTCAGGTCTGGATGCTTACTGAAGAGTTCCTATTATTGAACATTAGGACATAAGGATCACATGGGTGGGGGTAGTGGATGTCGTAAATAGTGAGGTCAAATGGTAAGTTCAAAATGGGAAAATAAACACATGAGGGATCTTGGGCCCATAATAAAACAACAGAGATAAGATCATACAACCTAGAATGAAAAAAGGAAAAAAGAAAAAAAAAGTGAAGGCTGAAAGAGACATTAAAAAGGGGAAAAAAAGGAATGTTTTGTTTTTTCTTGGTTTCCTTTTTTTTTTCATGTCTCTTTCAGCTTTCACTTTTTTTTCTTTTTTCCTTTTTTCATTCTAGGTTGCATGATCTTATCTTGTATGTTTTGTTATGGGCCCAAGATCCCTCATGCGTTTATTTTCCCATTTTGGACATACCATTTGAACTCACTTTTTACGACATCCACTACCCCCACCCATGTGACCCTTATGTCCTAATGTTAAATTCCAGGAACTGATCAGTAAGCATCCAGACCTGAGGAAGAGAGGATATACTCTCGAAAGCTTGTCTTTAAATGTAACGTTAGTCCAATAAAAAAGGTATCACTTCGTACTACGTACTCGTGATTTATATATATATATGTACCGTATATACTTGGGTATAAGCCGACCCGTGTATAAGCCGACCCCCCTACTTTTTCCCAAAAAACCTGTGAAAACTTATTGACTCGCGTATTTATTTATTTATAAAAGGATTTTACCAGGAAGGATACATTGAGATTTCTCTCGTTTTCAAGTATAAGCCTAAGTGGGAAATGCAGCAGCCACTGGTAAATTTCAAAAATAAAAATAGATACCAAAAAAATAATATTTAATGGATATTGGATAATGGATATTGCCCCAGCTCACACATGGATATTGCCCCAGCTCACACATGGATATTGCCCCAGCTCTCACATGAATATTGCCCCAGCTCATGGATATTGCCCCAGCTCATGGATATTGCCCCAGCTCACACATGGATATGCCCCAGCTCACACATGGATATGCCCCAGCTCACACATGGATTTTCCCCAGCACATGGATTTGCCCCAGCACATGGATATGCCCCAGCACATGGATATGCCCCAGCTCACACATGGATATGCCCCAGCTCACACATGGATATGCCCCAGCACATGGATTTGCCCCAGCTCACACATGGATATGCCCCAGCTCATGGATTTGCCCCAGCTCATGGATATGCCCCAGGTCATGGATATGCCCAAGCTCACACATGGATATGCCCCAGCTCATGGTTTTGCCCCAGCTCATGGATTTGCCCCAGCTCACACATGGATTTGCCCCCAGCTCATGGATTTGCCCCAGCTCTCACCTGGATATTGCCCCAGCGGCAGCCAGCTCTCACATGGATACTTGCCCCAGCTCCGGATCCAGCAGGGGTTGAGGGGGCCCAGATGCCGGGCAGCGGGAGTGCCTGCCCGGTCCTGAACAGCGTGAGTCCGTCCGTGTTGAAGGGGATGCGGCTGCGTGCGTGCGCAGGTCACGCGGTCCGGCCAGTCAGGTGGTACAGAGACTCAGTACCACCTGATTAGCCGGACGACGTGACCGGCTGCGCCTGCACGCAGCCGCATCCCCTTCAACACGGATGGACTCACGCTGTTGACTCGGGTATAAGCCGAATCACGTTTTTTTTTACTCAAAATTTGAGTAAAAAAACTCGGCTTATACCCGAGTATATACGGTATATATACAGTCAGGTCCATAAATATTGGAACATTGACACAATTCTAACATCTTTGGCTCTATACACCACCACAATGGAGTTGGAATGAAACAAACACAATGTGCTATAACTGCAGACTGTCAGCTTTAATTTGAGGGTATGTACATCCAACTCAGGTCAACGGTGTAGTACTTACAGCAGTTTGCAGATGTGACTCCCACTTGTTAAGGGACCAAAAGTAATGGGACAGAATTATAATCATAAATCAAACTTTCCCTTCTTAATACTTGGTTGCAAATCCTTTGCAGTCAATCACAGCCTGAAGTCTGGAACGCATAGACATCACCAGACGCTAGGTTTCATCCCTGGTGATGCTCTGCCAGGCCTCTACTGCAACTATCTTCAGTTCCTGCTTGTTCTTGGGGCATTTTCCCTTCAGTTTTGTCTTCAGCAAGTGAAATGCAGGCTCAATGGGATTCAGGTCAGGTGATTGACTTGGCCATTGCAGAACATTCCACTTCTGTCCCTTCAAAAACTCTTTGGTTGCTTTTGCAGTATGCTTTGGGTCATTGTCCGTCTGCACTGTGAAGCGCCGTCCAATGAGTTCTGCAGCATTTGGCTGAATGTGAGCAGATAATATTGCCCGAAACACTTCAGAATTCATCCTGCTGCTTTTGTCAGCAGTCACATCATCAATAAATACAAGAGAACCAGTTCCATTGGCAGCCATACATGTCCACGCCATGACACTACCACCTCCATGCTTCACTGATGAGGTGGTATGCTTAGGATCATGAGCAGTTCCTTTCCTTCTCCATACTCTTCTCTTCCCATCACTCTGGTACAAGTTGATCCTGGTCTCATCTGTCCATATAATCTTGTTCCAGAACTGTGAAGGCTTTGTTAGGTGTTGTTTGGCAGACTCTAATCTGGCCTTCCTGTTTTTGAGGCTCACCAATGGTTTTCATCTTGTGGTGAACCCTCTGTATTCACTCTGGTGAAGTCTTCTCTTGATTGTTGACTTTGACACACATACACCTACCTCCTGGAGAGTGTTCTTGATCTGGCCAACTATTGTGAAGGGTGTTTTCTTCATCAGGGAAAGAATTCTTTGGTCATCCACCACAGTTGTTTTCCGTGGTCTCCCGGGTCTTTTGGTGTTGCTGAGCTCACCGGTGCGTTCCTTCTTTTTGAGAATGTTCCAAACAGTTGTTTTGGCCACGCCTAATGTTCTTGCTATCTCTCTGATGGGTTTGTTTTGTTTCTTCAGCCTAACGGTGGCTTGCTTCACTGACAGTGACAGCTCTTTGGATCTCATCTTGAGAGTTGACAGCAACAGATTCCAAATACAAATAGCACACATGAAATGAACTCTGGGCATTTTATCTGCACATTGTAATTGGGGTAATGAGGGAATATCACACACCTGGCCATGGAACAGCTGAGAAGCCAATTGTCCCATTACATTTGGTCCCTTAACAAGTGGGAGGCACATCTGCAAACTGCTGTAAGTCCTACACCGTTCAACTGAGTTGGATGTACATACCCTCAAATTAAAGCTGACAGTCTGCAGTTAAAGCACATTGTGTTTGTTTCATTCCAACTCCATTGTGGTGGTGTATAGAGCCAAAGATGTTAGAATTGTGTCGATGTCCCAATATTTCTGGACCTGACTGTATATATAATTATTATTATTATTTACATTGTTATTCAATATGTAAGTCCTAGTGATGAGATTACACACATGTAACGATGCACTGATCTCTGTATGAAGAGGACAACTGTTTCTCCTCCACATGACATTGACGTGGAATTGTTTTGAGGCCTCGTCTCACGAGGAACCAAGTTACATTTTGGGCTCCTGGCATTTTATGACAGGGAGAGAGCGTTCACGCTGAGCTGGATGTGCTTAGCCCCGCGCTTTTCTAGAATCTATTTCTTTGTCCTTTATTTTGAGGATACAAATAAAGAGCCCAGAGATATATATTTATAGATGTCCCCCCCCATTCTGTACTGTCACAGTCTTTCATATCACAGTACGTGTCCTTGGTGGCCTGTAGACTACCCAAAAGCAATATTTTCTTGCTTTCTGATTCTTAAATTTAAATACAGCTCTCTATACAGTTTTTTTTCCTCCGCTGGCTGGTGGTGTGTGCTATATTTAGTTTTTCTGCCTATAACACCATGAGGGGCTTCATACGTCAGCCTGTTAGGGAGCGACATTTGATTTGATAAATTTGGAAGGAGATGGTGTGGTGCAATTATTTCGCTCTGCTTTTCCTTCTGACACACGTAAGCGGTTTACAGTGAAAAGCCATTTATTAAGTATTGTAATTGTTATTACTATTATAATTATGTATGTATTGTTGTAAAAATACAGTTAGGCCAATCTGGTTACTGTCACAATCTCGCCACCTTGTGGTCACAGAGAAAATTGCCGTGGTAAAAAAGTTGCATTTTGAAAATAGTACTGGAAATTCTTAATTGCTACAATTTTGTATGTCAGAGCACCTCTACGGTACGTGTCCTAGGTCAAGACACCTAACAATACAACATGAATATTAAGTAATATTGGCTGTGTAGCCTAGTAGTAACATCTCCTTCTCCGGGATATTGCAAGATCGTGACTGGTGGTTCCAACGAATGGCCAGGCTACAACCTTTGCCGGCGGCCACTCAAAGGAGAAATGCCACCTGGAGGGACATGGCAGAGTGCCGTTAGAGCACTCGGCCAGCCGCCAGTGCCCCTCTGACACCGGCCTGCTGGCTTCCGTTATAGGTTGAGGTATCTTCTGGGGTATCTGCATGAGTACCAAGTACTAGTGCAGAGCCGGGTATCGGCACGGATACCAATAATGGTATCGGTATTTGTGCATCCCTAATTCTAATCTATCAACACTATATAGACTGATCTTGTAAAGTGCTGCAGAATTTGTTGCACTATATAAAATATAATTCAAAATAAATAAATAAAGTAAAACTAACTCTAATACTAACCTTAATCCTAATACTAACGCTAACCTTAAAGTAACTCTAACCATAAAAGTAACACTAACTCTAAAACTAAACTTAAACCTAACACTAACCTTATAAGTAATATAGTTACATAGTTACACAGGCTGAAAAAAGGCATGCGTCCATCGGGTTCAGCCTTTCACACATTACCCACTGCTGTTGATCCAAAAGAAGGCAAAAAACCTAGTCTGAAGCGCTTGCCAATATGTGTCACGTAATGGTACCGGGCTGGCACCACGGTAATAGGGATGGTTGAGCCCAAGTTGCAGTATACTGCACAGACACAGGAATGAGTGGAGGTGGATGGAGAAACAGACTGACCAGATTGCTGAAGATGGTGGAGTCCAAGGATATGGTGAGTGGGTTGAAGTTGGTGGAAATAAGGGAACAGATACTGGGATAGGGATTCTAGACAAGGCTGGGGTTATAAAGGAGCAACAGAGCACAGCACTTCTCTCTGTGGGGAATGAAGCACAATGATGAAGCGAGGATAGGAGGTGGGCGTGGTGCCTTTATTTGGTGTGTGGTGTGACGTGTTTGGTGTTTTAACTACTTGTATACTTGAACCAGTGCTGGAACATAAAGAGCAATTCTTGAAGCAAGCCACTAGGGGAGTTCCAGAATGTCTGCTGTGATGAGACATGAAAGCTGGTTGCAGACAATGAATGCAGGATCATAGAAACATAGAAACATAGAAAAATTTCGGCAGATAAGAACCTTTCGGCCCATCTAGTCTGCCCAATTACATGGATACTTTACCTGGATTTATCTTTTGTTTAGGATAGCCTTATGCCTATCCCATGCCTGCTTAAATTCAATTACTGTTTTGGCCTCTACCACTTCTACTGGAAGACTGTTCCATGTATCCACCACCCTCTCAGTAAAATAATGCTTCCTGATGTTACTTTTAAACCTTTGCCCCTCTAATCTAAGACTATGTCCTCTTGTTTTGCTACTTTGTTTCCTTTTAAATATACTCCCTTCCTCTACCTTGTGGATTCCCTTTACGTATTTAAATGTTTCTATCATATCTCCTCTGTCTCGTCTTTTTTCCAAGCTGTACATGTTAAGATCATTAAGCCTTTCCTGGTAACTTTTCTCCTTCAAGCCGTACACCATTTTAGTAGCCCTTCTCTGAACTCTCTCTAAGATGTCTATATCCTTCTGGAGATACGGTCTCCAGTACTGCACACAGTACTCCAAGTGAGGTCTCACCAGTGCTCTGTACAGTGGCATGAGCACTTCCCTTTTCCTACTGCTAATACCTCTCCCTACACAACCAAGCATTCTGCCAGCATTTCCTGCTGCTCTATTACATTGACTACTTACCTTTAGATCCTCTGCAATAATAACCCCTAAATCCCTTTCCTCAGATGTTGAGGTTAGGACTGTATCAAATATTCTATATTTAGCCCTGGTATGAATCAGGGGTTCCAAGGATGAAAAGTGACAATATGCAAGATACTGGGAAAAAAATCCTTCTTGACCCCAGATGGCGTCAGATTTCTCTTTGGATCAAGAAGCTTTTACCCACATATTAAATATTATGACCCTTAATATTCTGTGTCTGCAGGAAGTCATGCAGTCGTTGTTTAAAAGTCTGTACAGACTCTGACCCAACCACCTCAACAGGCAGAGAATTCCACAGCTTTATTGTTCTCACTTGAAAATAACCCGTCCTATACTTTAGGCCAAATTTTCTTTCGTCCAGTCTAAATGGGTGACCTCGTGGCCTGTGTATAGTCCTGTTAATGAATAGGTTTCCAGACAATGGTTTATAATGGCCCCGTATATATTTATATAAAGTTATCAGATCCCTCTGAGGCCTCGTATATATTTATATAAAGTTATCAGATCCCTCTGAGGCCTCGTATATATTTATATAAAGTTAACGGATCCCCACTAAGGCCCTGTAAATATATTTATGTAACGTTATCAGATCCCCTCTAAGGCCCTGTATATATATTTATATAAAGTTATCAGATCCCCTCTAAGGCCCCGTATATATTTATATAATGTTATCAGATACCCTCTAAGGCCCTGTATATATGTATATAAAGTTATCAGATCCCCTCTAAGGCGCCATTTCTCTAAACTAATCAAGTTTGAGCTTGTTAGCCTTTCCTCATAACTTAAATCTTCCATTCCCTTTATTAATTTAGTTGCCCGTCTCTGCACTTTATCTAGCACTATAATATCTTTTCTTAAGACAGTAACAACCCTAAAAGTAACCCTAACTCCAATTGTAACCCTAATATTAACCTGCGCCCAAACCCTAACTCTAAAGTAGCCCTAACCCTAAAACTTGCCCTTGTATTATTTTTGGTTACAGCGGTAACTTGAGTCAAAAAATGTACTTGATTGTGCTGCTTGAAAAAGTAGTAGTACTTTTTTAAAGTCATTCTAAATAAAGGTTTGTGAGGGTGCTGGGATCAGCATTAGTGACCCGCCCCCAAGGAGGGTCTTGTGGCATTTCAGTACTGACCACCTTTTTCTGGGTGATAACATATATGGATAGTCTTCTCTGTAATGACACCATCCAGCTAAAACCTTGCAGGACCTGAGCGGGGACCCACTGTAGAACAAACCGGTTTCTGCTCGTTCTCAGGACCCTCTCAAACCTTGTTTTTGTGATACGTATGTTATTTTGAATGAGTGTTCGCACATATGTGTATACTGTGTGTGGGTTTAGATTGATATAGGGGTGTCTTTAGGTGTAGGGCGTGCTTGAGTAGGTTTGTTTGCCGGGGAATGTACAGTATATAGATGAGAGATACTCCGATATCATGATAATGAAATCAATGGAAGAGATACAAAATGATAAAAAATAAATAAATCCCATCACATCGAGCGCGTTGTCTTTACTCCAGCAGACTCCCCGGTGCTGATGATCAGCAGTATACTGTAGATACGCTTTAATTAAGTGTTGCTTGTAGATATTCTTGGTGAGGGACTCTGTAAATCAGCTTCTTAATGGAAACACAGATGCAGGAATAACATATTTCCGATGTTTGACAAGGACGCGGCGCTATCCGCTGTGCGAAAAAAAATACATGAAAAATATAATGAAGCTTTGCAGGAATGAAGCCCAATGTCTGAATACAGAAAGAATGACAGAAACACGCGTGGGCACCGCCAGCAATTCAGAGCAAAAACACTCCAATGTCACTATTCGACAGCAAAAAAAAAAAAGGAAACAAGGTCATGGTGGTATAAACTTGGCGTCCAGAGGATTGATAGTGATTTCCGTGATATATTGAAGGATTGGATAGATAAATATAGATAGGTAGATAGATAAATGCATACATACGGATGGGTAGATATAAAAAGGAACAGCATCAAAAATGACTTAACTGGTGTTACAATATAATATACATACATACAGAAAAAATGGCGTTGCGCCCATTTTCACCAGAGCAATATGGATAGATAGATTTGGATTATACAGTATATATATATTTGGATAGATAGATGGATAATGAGAGGCATCCCGCATGATCCACACATTGTGTAACAGCAGGTCTGTTTTCTAGAATGAGACAGTATCAGATTCTGCAGGGCACCCATATGTTTCCACCTGATATATTCCTGTGCGCTCATCCTGAGGATGTTCTGACAAGTATCATATTTTGGAGCGGTTTTCATGATGTGGCGTGATCTTCGTGAGGTGTTTCACCGTGTCTCATATTTCTCCGGGTTGTATTCTGTGCCAGATCCAGGACAAGACAATGTATAATGCATCAGCATCCCAGTCTAAAGTATTCTGCTTGAGGACTGCACAGAGGCTGCTACTAGACTGAATGACTTCAAGGGGTTAAAGCCATGACTCCTGAGAGCTTCAGGATCTCCTTTTATAAATGCCAATTAATACAAAGGATGTCTATTAGTGTCCCGGAGTATCAAGTTGTCCTACCTTCACTATCATCGTCTTCTAGGAAGCTCCGCGCCCAAAGAGCAATTTAACTAATAGAGAGAATAAGTTGACACATTGCTGTAGGTATTTGATGTTTTGCGGTTGGATAGACAGAGGACGCATAAGTGACAGAGACGGAACAAAGTATAGAAGGGTTAGAACCTGAATTGGAATAAAATCCGTGCTGTCACTGGTGGGAATAAATGTTTAACTAGAGCCGTGTTCTTAAAATAATATGAAGAACAAACCAAATGTCCAGGAGACCAGGCACTCCAATCCAAAGGAGTTCAAACCAACAACAGTGACATTGTTTAACCTATCCAGCAAACTTTACAAAGGCTGCTAGACACCCGAAACTAGGGATGTGCATGGCTGAAAAATTTGTTTCGTTTAGTTTCATAACGTTTTTAAATCATTTTGTTTTTGGAATTTCGTAACTAATTTCGTATTTCGTTTAGTTTTGGATCAATTTCAAATTTCAAATCGATTTCAAATTTCAAATCAATTCGAATTTCATATATCAATTCGATGGTTAATATCAATTCGAATTTTGGATCACTAGATAAAACCCCAATTAATCATATTTTGCTGTTAAAAGACAAGCTAGGGTTAAATTTTAAGCCGTGTCACAGATTTAGTATTTGAGTCAAATTAAACAGTGAAACAAAATTAATTTGTTTCTTAAAGTCCTTTGCTGACTATTACTTGTATTGTAAGTTAAGATCAATTCGATAGTTCATTTCGAATTCGATAGTTGATATCAATTTGTTTAGTTCATTTCGAATTCGATAGTTGATATCAATTTGTTTAGTTCATTTCGAATTCGATAGTTGATATCAATTTGTTTAGTTCATTTCAAATTCGATAGCTGATATCAGTTATTCAAATTTTTCTTTTATAATGATGACACAGTGTAAAACTAAATAAATTCGTTATATACCATTTCGTTTCGAATTCGTATTGTATCGATTCATTATTCGGAAGTACTTCCGAATACGAATTATCAAATTTAGTTCCAAATTCCGAATTTTTCCTAAATGAATGCACATCTCTATCCGAAAGTTGTTATTCTTGCTGATGTGAACCTCCAATAAAGCCATGTTTGGATTGGAGTGCCCGGTCTCCGCAGTCTTTTCTTCACTGCCTTTTAATAGTGCCGGAAAAATCACTAGAGTAATATATATTCTTATAATAGAAATATTATTTTTAAGAAAATCTACCCCTAACCCTACTATTGGTTTGGTTTTTTAAAGATTCCAGACAGGCTATGTTTTATCTTGGGTGCACCTCCACTATGTGTACCAGCCTACAGATCTTCAAGGACTTCTTTCTTTTGCAGATCACCTAAAGAAGGGCTGTCAAACTTAGCCCCCCCCACATGGTTCTGAACTACAACTCCCATAACTCCCTGGTCATCTATTGCATTCAAAGAAATCTGAGAGTTGTAGGCATCAACTTCTGGGGGGCCGTGAGTTGGACAGTCCTGACCTAAAGAGTAGCATACCATAAAATCGTTTTCAGTTTGGGAGTTTCAGCAGATAATCGGTAAATTTTGTGTGGAATCGGTTCATTCTTGATGCCATTCTTGAACTTGTCATTTTATCAAGAGTTCTAATTGAGCTTGTGCTTTTGGGTTCATTCTGACCTAGCTCTTGACCTCTGTTACAAAATGTGTTCAGCAGAAAAGAGCAGGTACTGGTTCTCCACAAAAATCACCCATTGCATGAAGCTCGTGAAGTTTATACCTACTTTTGGACCATGAATATTCTTTCTTGTGTAACCAGCCATATGGTTTTGATCAAGTCATGATGGTGACTGTTTGGTTGACTTGTGTACACCATCATACTTCACCATCCTTCTTCCTGCTTTATGCACTTTCTGACATTGTCACTTTGTCAAGAAGTGTAGAAGAGCTTGAGCTGTTCGGTTCAGTCTGGAATGGCTCTTCATCACCCCACATTCACCCTGCCACCCAGGCCCGGTCTTAAAACTTTAGCTATCCTTTCCAGCTGTTTCCTCTTTTCTCTCTGATTACTCTTACTAAGCCCAAGCTTCTGGTCCTTCCCCATGCATTCACTGCTATATTCTTTCTTGCCACCAGCTCCACCTTATTCTGCTCCCATTTGTTTTACATACCCCTGTCCTTTAGATAGTAAGCTGACGGGATGTCTGGCTGAGCACTTGTTTAAAGTGCTGTATTAGCAGGACAGTTATCCAACAGGCAGGGTCGTCTCTTCCTCATGTATCGTTCTTACGTCTTGTGTTTGTGCTCCCCTATTGTAAAGCGCAACAAAATCTACTGGCGCTGTATAAACGACTGTAACTACCTACAGTATATGTGGTACAAAGTAGTAAATCGACACATCCAAACATTCTGATCAAAAAGTCCTGGTTACATATCCATATTTGGTGAGAAAATTATCGTGTCCATCTGGTTTGATTTTCCCTATCTGAGGTGGTGAAGATCCGAAGAGGTGATAGAAGAACAAAACTGATGCAACTTCCAGTCGTGCACTAAAAAGGGAAAGAAAATCTTTATCGAGTCTATTAAGCTGACAATTTATTCGGAAATCCCGCAGTGTTTTATGTAGACATATTTTGGGGCAAAGTTCTAAAATGATCCCCAGATGTGAACCAATGGAATGCACCCTACATAACCCAACCGGCATTATATCAATGACAAAACATCCAGGTGAAATGAATTTTTTTTCATTAAAATAAATAAAACAATGAGCTCCTCAGTTTAAGACCTGATCATTTTTTTATTTATGTATTCTCTAAAGAATAACAGGAAGAAACAAGTTGCCAGAACTCTTTCTTTTCTGTATCTGTTTTTACGTCTATAGGGGTTATTCAGAGAGAGAGGATCTAGCTCCGAAATGTCACCAGCCGCTGAAAGTCAGCATACGGTGCCATTTTATGGCCATTCGGCAATTCAGAGAGCAGGCAGCTCTTCAAATTTTGGCGAACTGCCAGCCAGCACAGTGCCTGTTCGACGGCAGTGAAATCCCCATAGAGAAGCAATGGTTAATCTATTGACAGACACCGAACAGCAGAGAACGTTGCCGAAGTGCCCTGATGTTCAGTGTTTTCATTCGGCAGGTTTATTCAGGCGAATCCCATAGGCTTCAATGTTAAAAATATTCCTGTTTTTATTCAATATCTAATAAACCTTTATTATTTTAATCTGCAGCAAAAAGTCTATTTATAGATTTTTAGGATCTTTAAGGCATTTTTCAGGCAAAATATTTTTTTCTGTTTTTTTTTAAAGCAATTTTTCTTTTTTCTGTAATAGACCTTTTCATTATCATTCATAGGATCTTATATGTTAATTTCAGACATTTTCATTCAGTATTTTTTTTTGCAAACAGCGTTTCAATTTTGACACTTTCAAGCGTATTGTTTTTTATTTTTTTTACCACGCTCGTCAGCTTGTTGGCTTTTTCCGGCTGCTGCTCTGCGCTGTGATCAGCGGCTTCTCAGCTTTTTCCGGCATATTTTTTGCAGCAGTTCTGGCGGAGCTGTACTGCTGGCAAAGTGGAGCGATGCACACAAACAAGAAAAAAAACAACATAAACATCACAGCAAACAAGACACAGTTTGACGAAAAGAAAAATTTACAAAAAATTGGTGCGTACGAAATAAAAAAGAAAAAACTGAAATCCCAGACATGGAAAAATAATTCAAAAGTCACAGTACTGCTAAAGAGCCCCCCCCCCCACCAATAAGAGCCTGTGTTGCTCAGTGTGACGGAGGAAAATAAGGTAATACTGATAAGGTAGCTGTCGTTGGCTAAGTACCCTTATTGCCACAATCCCTAAAAAGCTAAAAACAAACCTTCATGGGTCCATGAAAACAAAAGAGATTGAAAGCAGAGTATAGAGAATCCAGAATGTGCCAGGCTAGATATATGCCTACCTAGTTAATAATAGCCTAGGCTTCAAAACTGGTTTCAAGTCTACCAAAAAAAAAAAGACTGCGTTTGCTGGCCTTCCTTAGAGTTATGCCCAAGTGCTGCAAGATATAAGAGAAGGAAAGGGTGGCCAAACTCTTGGAACCCAGAACCAACACAACATCACACTGCTTCAGGAGGGGTTAATGTGACGGTCAGAAAAATACTCAAGTGGCAAGAATGATTAGGGTTAGGGTTACTGTTTCTGTATGTTTTATGATTATTGTTGCTGTTTTTGCTTGTTTTAGGATTAGGGTTACTGTTTCTGCTTGTTTTAGGATTAGGGTTAGGGTTGCTGTTTCTGCTTGTTTTATGATTAGGGTTAGCGTTGCTGTTCCTGCATGTTTTATGATTAGGGTTAGGGTTACTGTTTCTGCTTGTTAATGGTTAGGGTTACTGTTTCTGCTAGTTTTAGGTTTAGGGTTACTGATTCTGCTTGTTTTAGGATTAGGGTTAGGGTTACTGTTTCTGCTTGTTTTAGGATTAGGGTTAGGGTTAATGTATCTGCTTGTTTTATGATTAGGGTTAGGGTTACTGTTTCTGCTTCTTTTATGATTAGGGTTACTGTTTATGTTTGTTTTATGATTAGGGTTAGGGTTACTGTTTCTGATTGTTTTATGATTAGGGTTAGGGTTGCTGTTCCTGCTTGTTTTATGATTAGGTTTAGGGTTACTGATTCTACTTGATTTATGTTTAGGGTTACTGTTTCTGCTGGTTTTATGATTAGGGTTAGGGTTACTGTTCCTGCTTGTTTTATGATTAGGGTTAGGGTTACTTTTCCTGCTTGTTTTATGATTGGGTTTAGGGTTACTGATTCTGTTTGTTTTATGGTTAGGGTTATGGTTACTGTTTCTGCTTGTTTTAGGGTTAGGGTTACTGTTCCTGCTTGTTTATGATTAGGGTAACTATTTCTGTTTGTTTTATGATTAGGGTTAATGTTTCTGCTAGTTTTATGATTAGGGTTACTGTTGCTGCTTGTTTTATGATTAGGGTTAATGTTTCTGCTTGTTTTATGATTAGGGTTAGGGTTAATGTTTCTGCTTGTTTTATGATTAGGTTAGGGTTACTGTTTCTGCTTGTTTTATGATTAGGGTTACAGTTACTGTTTCTGCTTGTTTTATGATTAGGGTTACTGTTTCTGCTAGTTTTATGATTAGGGTTAGTGTTACTGTTTCTGCTTTTTTTATGATTAGGGTTAGGGTTACTGTTTCTGCTTGTTTTATGATTAGGGTTACTGTTTCTGCTAGTCTTATGATTAGGGTTAGGGTAACTATTTCTGCTTGTTTTATGATTAGGGTTAGGGTTACTATATCTGCTTGTTTTATGATTAGGGTTAGGGTTACTGTTCCTGCTTGTTTTATGATTAGGGTTAGGGTTACTTTTCCTGCTTGTTTTATGATTGGGTTTAGGGTTACTGATTATGTTTGTTTTATGGTTAGGGTTATGGTTACTGTTTCTGCTTGATTTAGGGTTAGGGTTACTGTTTCTGCTTGTTTATGATTAGGGTAACTATTTCTGTTTGTTTTATGATTAGGGTTACTGGTTCTGCTTGTTTTATGATTAGGGTTAGGGTTAATGTTTCTGCTTGTTTTATGATTTGGGTTAGGGTTACTGTTTCTGCTTGTTTTATGATTCGGGCTAGGGTTACTATTTATGTTTGTTTTATGATTAGGGTAACTATTTCTGTTTGTTTTATGATTAGGGTTACTGTTCCTGCATGTTTTATGATTAGGGTTAGGGTTAATGTTTCTGCTAGTTTTATGATTAGGGTTACTGTTTCTGCTTGTTTTATGATTAGGGTTACTGTTTCTGCTTGTTTTATGATTAGGGTTAGGGTTAATGTTTCTGCTTGTTTTATGATTTGGGTTAGGGTTACTGTTTCTGCTTGTTTTATGATTCGGGCTAGGGTTACTATTTATGTTTGTTTTATGATTAGGCTTAATGTTTCTGCTAGTTTTATGATTAGGGTTACTGTTGCTGCTTGTTTTATGATTAGGGTTAGGGTTAATGTTTCCGCTTGTTTTATGATTTGGGTTAGGATTAATGTTTCTGCTTGTTTTATGATTAGGGTTAGGGTTAATGTTTATGCTTGTTTTATGATTAGGTTAGGGTTACTGTTTCTGCTTGTTTTATGATTAGGGTTACGGTTACTGTTTCTGCTTGTTTTATGATTAGGGTTACTGTTTCTGCTAGTTTTATGATTAGGGTTAGGGTAACTATTTCTGCTTGTTTTATGATTAGGGTTAGGGTTACTATATCTGCTTGTTTTATGATTAGGGTTAGTGTTACTGTTTCTGCTTTTTTTATGATTAGGGTTACTGTTTCTGCTTGTTTTATGATTAGGGTTAGGGATACTGTTTCTGCTAGTTTTATGATTAGGGTTACTGTTTCTGCTTCTTTTATAATTAGGATTACTGTTTCTGCTTGTTTTATGATTAGGGTTAGGGTTACTGGTTCGGATTGTTTTATGATTAGGGTTACTGTTTCTGCTTGTTTTATGATTAGGGTTACTGTTTCTGATTGGTTTATGATTAGGGTAAGGGTTACTGTTTCTGATTGTTTTATGATTAGGGTTAGGGTTACTGTTTCTGCTTCTTTTATGATTAGGGTTAGGGTTACTGTTTCTGTATGTTTTATGATTAGGGTTGCTGTTTTTGCTTGTTTTAGGATTAGGGTTAGGGTTACTGTTCCTGCTTGTTTTATGATTAGGGTTAGGGTTGCTGTTCCTGCTTGTTTTCTGATTAGGGTTAGCGTTGCTGTTACTGCATGTTTTATGATTAGGGTCAGGGTTACTGTTTCTGCTTGTTAATGGTTAGGGTTACTGTTTCTACTAGTTTTATGATTAGGGTTGCTGTTCCTGCTTGTTTTATGATTAGGTTTAGGGTTACTGATTCTGCTTGTTTTAGGATTAGGGTTAGAGTTGCTGTTCCTGCTTGTTTTATGATTAGGGTTACTGTTTCTGATTGGTTTATGATTAGGGTAAGGGTTACTGTTTCTGCTTCTTTTATGATTAGGGTTACTGTTTATGCTTGTTTTATGATTAGGGTTAGGGTTACTGTTTCTGCTTCTTTTATGATTAGGGTTACTGTTTATGCTTCTTTTATGATTAGGGTTACTGTTTATGCTTGTTTTATGATTAGGGTTAGGGTTACTGATTCTGCTTGTTTTATGTTTAGGGTTACTGTTTCTGCTGGTTTTATGATTAGGGTTAGGGTTACTGTTCCTGCTTGTTTTATGATTAGGGTTAGAGTTACTGTTTCTGCTTGTTTTATGATTAGGGTTAGGGTTACTGTTTCTGCTAGTTTTATGATTAGGGTTAGGGTTACTGTTCCTGCTTGTTTTATGATTAGGGTTAGGGTTACTTTCCCTGCTTGTTTTATGATTGGGTTTAGGGTTACTGATTCTGTTTGTTTTATGGTTAGGGTTATGGTTACTGTTTCTGCTTGTTTTATGATTAGGGTTACTGTTTCTGCTAGTTTTATGATTAGGGTTAGGGTAACTATTTCTGCTTGTTTTATGATTAGGGTTAGGGTTACTATATCTGCTTGTTTTATGATTAGGGTTAGTGTTACTGTTTCTGCTTCTTTTTTATAATTAGGATTACTGTTTCTGCTTGTTTTATGATTAGGGTTAGGGATACTGTTTCTGCTAGTTTTATGATTAGGGTTACTGTTTCTGCTTCTTTTATAATTAGGATTACTGTTTCTGCTTGTTTTATGATTAGGGTTAGGGTTACTGGTTCGGATTGTTTTATGATTAGGGTTACTGTTTCTGCTTGTTTTATGATTAGGGTTACTGTTTCTGATTGGTTTATGATTAGGGTAAGGGTTACTGTTTCTGATTGTTTTATGATTAGGGTTAGGGTTACTGTTTCTGCTTCTTTTATGATTAGGGTTAGGGTTACTGTTTCTGTATGTTTTATGATTAGGGTTGCTGTTTTTGCTTGTTTTAGGATTAGGGTTAGGGTTACTGTTCCTGCTTGTTTTATGATTAGGGTTAGGGTTGCTGTTCCTGCTTGTTTTCTGATTAGGGTAAGCGTTGCTGTTACGGCATGTTTTATGATTAGGGTCAGGGTTACTGTTTCTGCTTGTTAATGGTTAGGGTTACTGTTTCTACTAGTTTTATGATTAGGGTTGCTGTTCCTGCTTGTTTTATGATTAGGTTTAGGGTTACTGATTCTGCTTGTTTTAGGATTAGGGTTAGGGTTACTGTTTCTGCTTGTTTTAGGATTAGGGTTAGAGTTGCTGTTCCTGCTTGTTTTATGATTAGGGTTACTGTTTCTGATTGGTTTATGATTAGGGTAAGGGTTACTGTTTCTGCTTCTTTTATGATTAGGGTTACTGTTTATGCTTGTTTTATGATTAGGGTTAGGGTTACTGTTTCTGATTGTTTTATGATTAGGGTTAGGGTTACTGTTTCTGCTTCTTTTATGATTAGGGTTACTGTTTATGCTTCTTTTATGATTAGGGTTACTGTTTATGCTTGTTTTATGATTAGGGTTAGGGTTACTGATTCTGCTTGTTTTATGATTAGGGTTAGAGTTACTGTTTCTGCTTCTTTTATGATTAGGGTTAGGGTTACTGTTTCTGCTAGTTTTATGATTAGGGTTAGGGTTACTGTTCCTGCTTGTTTTATGATTAGGGTTAGGGTTACTTTCCCTGCTTGTTTTATGATTGGGTTTAGGGTTACTGATTCTGTTTGTTTTATGGTTAGGGTTATGGTTACTGTTTCTGCTTGTTTTAGGGTTAGGGTTACTGTTCCTGCTTGTTTATGATTAGGGTAACTATTTCTGTTTGTTTTATGATTAGGGTTAGGGTTAATGTTTCTGCTAGTTTTATGATTAGGGTTACTGTTGCTGCTTGTTTTATGATTAGGGTTAGGGTTAATGTTTCCGCTTGTTTTATGATTAGGGTTAGGATTAATGTTTCTGCTTGTTTTATGATTAGGGTTAGGGTTAATGTTTCTGCTTGTTTTATGATTAGGTTAGGGTTATGGTTACTGTTTCTGCTTGTTTTATGATTAGGGTTACGGTTACTGTTTCTGCTTGTTTTATGATTAGGGTTAGGGTAACTATTTCTGCTTGTTTTATGATTAGGGTTAGGGTTACTATATCTGCTTGTTTTATGATTAGGGTTAGTGTTACTGTTTCTGCTTCTTTTTTATAATTAGGATTACTGTTTCTGCTTGTTTTATGATTAGGGTTAGGGGTACTGTTTCTGCTAGTTTTGTGATTAGGGTTACTGTTTCTGCTTCTTTTATAATTAGGGTTACTGTTTCTGCTGGTTTTATGATTAGGGTTAGGGTAACTATTTCTGCTTGTTTTATGATTAGGGTTAGGGTTACTATATCTGCTTGTTTTATGATTAGGGTTAGTGTTACTGTTTCTGCTTCTTTTTTATAATTAGGATTACTGTTTCTGCTTGTTTTATGATTAGGGTTAGGGATACTGTTTCTGCTACTTTTATGATTAGGGTTACTGTTTCTGCTTCTTTTATGTTTAGGGTTAGGGTTACTGTTTCTGCTTGTTTTATGATTAGGGTTAGGGTTACTGTTTCTGCTTCTTTTATGATTAGGGTTACTGTTTATGCTTGTTTTATGATTAGGGTTAGGGTTACTGTTTCTGATTGTTTTATGATTAGGGTTAGGGTTACTGTTTCTGCTTCTTTTATGATTAGGGTTAGGGTTACTGTTTCTGCTTCTTTTATGATTAGGGTTACTGTTTCTGATTGTTTTATGATTAGGGTTACTGTTTCTGATTGTTTTATGATTAGGGTTACTGTTTCTGATTGTTTTATGATTAGGGTTCAGGTTACTATTTCTTCTTGTACGGAAGGGAACCGGTGGTTTTATGGAAAACCAGTTTGTAATACCCAGACACTGAAAATGCACTTTTAGAAAGTCCTATGGTACATTTACAGTATGTATGCCCCATTTGACAGGATGAGGACTCTTTCTGCTGTACAAGCTTTTGTATTGCAACTGCAATACAACTGGGACTATTGTGTGAGTGAGACTCCAAAATCTCAGCACTTTGAAGAGCTCCAATCCATTGGCTGTCATGTCCTATGCACTGGAACTATGGGGGGCACATTCTGGAGCCCCTATGCTAACAGATTTCATTTGCAATAAACAAACCTCCTGTGCATTGCTCCAGCATTACACCAAATCAAGTTTACTCCATATCGGGGCACAAGCCGGTGCATTGAAGATAGAGTTCGTTCATGGTAGTGACAGGCTTAAGGGAACTTAACAAGAAACAGCACCATCAGATTGTTTTTCTGCGGTTCCATTAACTTGTAGTCAGTGTATCTATTAACCCCATCACTACCAAGCAATTTTTGTTGACATCTTTCTTATTGTAACATTTATTTGAAACACGAGATGTGAAGTTAACAATTAAAAATAGGGTAAACTAAAAGTATTGTACAGAAATTGTTATTCTGGGATGTTAGGCGAACGCCGAACATTATGGGATGTTCGCAGTTTGTTCGACCGCGGACATTCCATAATAAAAAATGCGTCCACAGGTCTCCTAAATATACCGGTGGCTGCCAGTACATTTAGGAGACCTGTGGCTGCGGCCCCCGGCCCCCGTATCTCACCTGTCCTGCAGCTGTCCCGGCCTCCTGTTCCCCGGTCCATCAGCTCCTCCGGTCCGTCTGGCCGTGGCTCCTCTGCCCCACGTCTTCATGCTGAATGATTTGATTGGGCGAAGTCCTGCGCCTGACCTGGACTTTGCACAATCAGGGCTCCAATTCAATATTGAGCCCTGATTGGGCAAAGTCCAGGTCAGGTGCAGGACTTTGCCCAATCAGAGCTCAGCATGAAGATGAGCTTTAACCAAGCTCTGATTGGTTAAAGTCTTGCGCCGACTTTAACCAATCAGATCTTGGTTAAAGCTTTGCCCCACGCCTCATCTTCATGCTGAGCTCTGATTGGACAAAGTCCTGCACCTGACCTGGACTTTGCCCAATCAGGGCTCAATATTGAATTAGAGCCCTGATTGGGCAAAGTCCAGGTCAGGCGCAGGACTTTGCCCAATCAGATCATTCAGCATGAAGACGTGGGGCAGAGGAGCCACGGCCAGACGGACTGGAGGAGCTGATGGACCGGGGAACAGGAGGCCTGGACAGCTGCAGGACAGGTGAGTTACGGGGGCCGGTGGGCCACAGCCACAGGTCTCCTAAATGTACCGGCAGCTGCTGGTACATTTAGGAGAACTGTGAACACATTTTGCGTGTTCGGCCCCCATTGATTAACATTGTGTTCGAGTTCGTATTCGAACATTTCGGCTGTTCGGCTGTTCGGATACGAACCGAACACAGGAGTGTTCGGCTCAACACTACTGACTACGTATTATTAATAATACCTCTGGGAATAAGAACACCAAAAGGAAAAGGTCGTGAATTGGTGGAACAAAACTGTAAGAACGGTGTTTTTTGGTCATTTAACACTTTATATATTTTTGTACACCCATAAGGTCACTATACTATACATGTGTGCTCCACCCGACTCTTATTAGTTTTTTTCATGTCTATAAGGTATTAGGGGAATACCTATATATTGGAGTGTTGAGCACCCTTCATATCTCTCTCTATTGGTGTCGAGCGCGGTTTATTTGTGAGTTTCTCACTTTTGTTTTTAAAAAAAGTCCACAGGCTAAATAGTTTCAAAAGTTTGTCCCGAAAATAGAAATACCAAATTATTATTATTTTTTTCCATTTTAACCCCTCCACTGTTGAGCCATTTCACCTCTGTGCGCTGAGCTCATTCTGACCATTTTATGCTCATAATTCTTTAATGCCAGTCTAGGTGCTATTTTAGTAAACCCCCCCCCCAAAGACAATTTTTTTTAAAAAAAAGCTATTTTTTTTACATTATGTACAATTTTTTTATAGTTTGTTTTTTACACCAAACTCATGTTTGATATCACTCATCATGATCAGGCCTTTCCAATGACATATAACATGATCACCTAGCTGCCACGGATCAGAAGATACGGGGATCCGAAGGATCCCCCTATCTCCACTTGGCATCTAGTGGGTTAACTGGCCCACTGACGTCCTCACACATACGGTGAGAATCTCAGTGGGTGGGGGGTGACCCAGAGGCTTGGCTGGCATCCAAGATGTCACCCACCTCTTGGTTTGAATCATGATCCAGCAGCGAAATGGTTAACACTATGCACCGCTGCAAGGGGAGACTCTCCCCTTTCCAGCAGTGCAATTTGTGCCTTTCTATCTTGTACGGTTGGGGAGAAAGAGGGCTCCAAATGAGCCCCCCATCCCCTTACTGATTTTTACTGCAGGCGCCGATGACCTCATCACGCAGTGTAAAAAGGTGGGGCAGGCTTCCATCCTGCCAGAACGCCATGGGAGCTGATGAGGGAGCCGATGAGGGAGGTATCGGGCGGGAGGGAGGTTAGGCGACCCTGACATACCATGTATGTCCACGGGTCTAAGGGAGACTTAGAAGGGGGTTAAAAAAAATTGTGAAAATTTTCTTTTTATTTGATAATGAGTGCTACACAATGCATTACAATGCAAAATCAAGATGACTTGATTTTGGGTGTGAAAGGGTTAACTGAGACAAATAGCAGGATATTATTGTTATTTAACCATTTTATCACAAATCAGAATAAACCGTAGCCCAGTAAGTCACCCAGCCCATGCCCGGCGTGGAAGACCTTTTTTCTCAGTGCGTCTCTCTCTGTCGGTTTCTAGTTCTTCATGAACGCACACTGGGCAATATTATGTTCACCCACGCTCTGGTAGTAAAGGGATATCACTGTCTGGTCTCAGATGTCTGTAATTAAAATGACTGCTCAAATATGAATTATTCAAATGTTCACCTGGTTGAATATTGCAGAAAAAAGGGATATTTTTGGAAACTATAAAGCCTGATACAGTGACTGGTGGTAATAATGGCATGGAAACCAATGTTCTCTCTTTTGTTGCTAGGCTTGGAGCAAACAGTGATACAATGATGCAGCGGAAATGATTTAATATAGATCCTATTTTATTTTACCTTTGTCTGTCAGCCGGGTGATCGACGTGTCACAGCTACCGAAAGATGACATTACTGCCCCGGGAACCCCGTGTTTTGCATGCAATATGCATAGGTGACCTAGAATTGCCCTACATTAGGAGTATTACTATTGCTTCTATTAACCTTTCACTGCCAAACACCAGGGATGCATAGCTAACGCTTAAAGACAGGATGAAAATATTAAAAATAAGCATTGATGTTCTGAGATATAAAAATAATTGCAAACAGTAGAGATGTGCATTCGTTTGGTAACTAATTGGAATTCGTAACAAATTTTGTTAATTTGTATTTCAGAAGTACTTCCAAAATAACGAATCGATTTGATCCGAATTGGAAACGGTATCTAACGAATTTATTTCATATACTGTTTCATCATAAAAGAAAAATTTGATTAATTGGTTTTATATAGAGATCCAAAATTCAAATTGATATATCAATTATCGAATCAATTTCGAATCGATCCGAAACGAAATACGAAACGAAATAAACTCCAAAATACAAAACGAAATTCCAAAAATGAAACGTAACAAATTTTTCAGCCGTGCACACCACTAGTAAACAGTGTCAATGTATTAGCGTTATTTATTAATTCATTAATTTAATAATTAATTTGTCATGAAAAGTTCAGGATTATAGATTTCTTTACCTGGAAATGGTAAATATTGGTTGAAAATGCTAGGATAGAGGACATCATCCAATATTTGATCAATACACCAGATTTGGGATAAATAGATATCCTCTAGTATTTCAAAACCAACATTGAGGGTTTTCCAAAGAGCACAGAAACTTCAGGGTGGCGATTCCAGTTTGCCGACCGTGCAGTAAATTCACCACAGGGTCCCCAAAGTGCGGCGAGCATTGAGCCGGCAAAGACTACCAAATGTCGCCGAACAGAACAATGAACGCTGCCGGCGACTTACGTTCAGCCTGCCGAATGCTGCGGAAATGACCACCGAAGGCTGCCGAGCTGAATTGCCAGAAAAAAAAATACAAAACTTTGCAATTTTTTTTTAAAAGGTGTTTAACCACTTCAATGCGGAGGACACGCTCAGCGCGTCCTCCGCATTACCGCTGCTGTGCGGAGGACGCGCTGAGCGTATCCTCCCATTGGGGTCAGCGTTCGGCCGGGTTCCGGACGATCGCTGGCCCCCCCGGTGCGGGCTGACATCCTCGATGTCAGCCGCGCATCCGGAACCGCAGCCGCCGGAATTAGGTGTCATCGCAGCAGTGCGATGACACCTAATTCAGGCGCCCCCCCCGCATGTGCGGAGGAGGCGCCTGAAAGGGAGGGGGGAGGTCCTTCGGACCTCTCTCCCTCCCGATCTGACGGCTCTGCGGGAGTTAACCCAGGCACCATTTGGAAGGGCACAGCCTGCCCTTCCAAGTGGTGCCTGGCATTAACCCCTGGGGAGCTGGATCGCGAATCGGCGCTGAAAAGCGCCGGTTCGCAATCCTTTCCCGGAGCTGGCCGGCATCTTGGATGTCGGCCAAGCCTCCGGGAACTCCCCCTGAGGACTGGCGTCATCGTGCGTAGCACGATGACGCCAGTCCTAGAGTTGACCCCTAACTGCCACCAACGGTCTAGTGGCAGCTAGGGGTTAATGGTCCGTGGCAGCTAGGGGTTAATGTTTGGTATGGTTGGATCGGCCAGAGCATGGCCGTTCCAATGATACCAAACACTACAGTGAAAAAAGTTTTTTAAAAAAAAATTAAAATTAAAAATAAAAATATATTTAAAAAAAAAATTATAAGAAAAAAAAAATAAACATTTTTTTTTCTTTTTTTTGGTTTGTTAGTGTAGCAATATTGTTCCCATTTCAATTATAATGTGAACAATGATGCTGCACTAACGATTTTTGTATGCGGTGCGTTTGTTAAAAATCGCTTAATTTTCCCCCCAAAAAAATGTAACGAGTCCCCATCTCTAATTTTTTTAACAAGCGCACCCCATACAAAATATAACCGCAATTGCTCGCATGTTAAAATGTGAAAACAAACACTTTACACGTTGTAAATTATTGAAAATACATATTTTATTGCATTTTCTGTTATAATATACAGACATGACATAACGTATACATATAATAATGACATATTATGAATCTACCGAGTCTGACGGAAAGAACGATATATAATATGTCTGGGTAATATACTAAAATAAGCCTTCAAAACACGTTTAAACATGATGAGCAAAACCGGTAAAAATTACCTCAGCACAGAGGCGGGAAATGCCTCAGCAGCGAAAGGGTTAAAGCAATAAAAAAATAATGAAAATATGTGGAAATAATAAAAATGGTCCTATGAAATAATATGGTCTGTTACAGAACGAAAAAAATAAAACCATTAAAAAAATGGGAATCAAAAATTTCGTCTAAAAAATCCAGAAAAATTCTAAAAATAAATAAATAGAAAGGCTTTTTGCTGTAAATGAAAAGAATAAACGGTTGAGTAAGAAATGAATCAAACCGATACTATTATTTTTTACACTCTATCTTAAGGAATTTGCCTGTTTAAGCCTGTCGAACGGAACCACGAAAATCAAGGCATTTTGCCGACATTTCGGTGCAGTCCGGCGTCCTCTTAATAGATTAACCATTACTTCTCTTTGGGACAAATTCACTGTCGCCGAATTGTGGTGAACTGCACCGTATTTCGCTGTCAATTCGCCAGTATTTGCTGTACTGACAGCTTTCCAAATAGCCGAACTGCCATGAAATTGCACGGTACGGGGAAATTCACCGTTTGGTGCAATTCGGTGGCAAGTTTGGCGCTCTTTGGATAACTCTTATAGATAGTCTTAACCACCTCTCACAGTCCCTTCTGCTACGGTAAGTCAAAGACGCACAATGGGCATGTTTCTCTGGTATCTATAAACCACATGTCTAAGTAAAGGTTAACTCTTTAAGGATTATGGACAAATAAAACACACAGAGTGTAAGTAAATGTAACAAATGTATATTGATATTGTCTGTCAAATTAGACGACTGTTACAGTTAAATAAAGACAAAAACTGATTATCACTGCATTACATTAACCCTTTTAAGGACGGGGCAATTTTACAAGTTCAGTACTCTTATAAAAGTAGAAGTGTGCTGAGCTCATTTTGATTGTTTGTGCTCATCATGTTTAAAAGCGACTTGAAATCATGTTTTATTGCACAACCCAGACAAATGATATATCCTTTTTTCAGCAGACTCGGCAGTTTCATAATATATCATTATTCTATCAGGGTTATCCAAAGAGTCCCGAATTGCTTGAGAAAGGTAACCGAACGCTGAAAATCAGCGTTCGGTTACCTTTCCTGGCCATTCGGCTATCCAGAGAGCAGGCAATTCGCCAAATCCTGGCGAAATGCCTGCACATACGGTGCCTGTTCGGTGCCTTTTCGAGGGCAGTGAAATCCCCATAGAGAAGCAATGCTTCGGCTATTCAGAGAACACAAACCAGCAGTGAAAGGTTCCCCTAATGTCCTGCCATTTCGTGGTTTAATTCGGCAAGTTAATTCAGGAGAATCCATAGACTTCAATGTTAAAAATATTCCCGTTTTAATTCAACATCTAATAAACCGTTCATTATAAAATTCTGCAGCAAAAAGTCTCTTTATTCATTGATTTTTTAGGATACTTTAAGCATTTTTCAGATTTTTTATTTTTTTTTAAAAAGTCCGATTTTTTTTTTTATTTTTTTTTCAGTTTACTTATTTGTTTTGTAACAGCCCTCTTTATTATCATTCCTGGACCTCCTGTGAAAATTTCAGACATTTTCGCTCAGTAGTTTCTTTGCAAACAGCGTTTCATTTTCCCAGATTCATACAAATGGTTTTTCTAATTTATTCACTGCCTCCTCTACGTCACAGCTGCTTCGGCTCTGTGTGATTCGGCTCCTTTTCGGCTCCTGTTCGGCTCCTGTTCGGCTCCTGTTCGGCTTTTTCGAAGGTTAATCCAGATGTTTTTGCTTGTTTTCAGCGTGCATTCGGTTAGTTTTCGTCAGGTTTTCGGCAGCTTTTCCCTGCAATTCGGGGACCCTATGGTGTTTGCTGAATACACCGCAGGGTCACCGAAATGCAATCGGCAAAAGGAACCGAATTGAAGAGAACGAAAAGTCACCGAACGTGCGGTGACTTTTCGAATCTCTTTGGATAACCCTGTATGTATACGTCATGTCCTGCCTGAATGCTATAACAAAAAATGTAAAAAAGGTGACTATTCAATAAAATTTCAATCATCTACAGTGTGTAAGGGAATTTTTTTCACGTTTTATCATCCGAGCCTTTGTGGGTATATATTCTATGTGGTAGGCTTTTTAAAAAAATTAGAAGTGGGAACCCATTTCTTTATTTTGATTTTAATTAGGTAATTTTAGCTAAATCCCCCCCAAATAAAACATCATTAGTGAAGCATCATCGTTCACATTATAATTGAAATGTGAGCAATAATGCTGTATTAATAAAAAAAAAAGAATGTTTTTTTTTTAAATTAATTAATAATTTTTTTATTATTTTAATTTTTTTAACTGTTATTTCTACTTGTAACATGGTCATTTTTGGTATCATTGGAAAGGCCATGCTCTGGCCTTTCCTCTCCAATGATAACAAACATGACCCTCTAGCTGCCACCGATCAGGAGATAGGGGGTTCAAAGAACTCCCTAACTCCACTATAGGATTTCCTTAGGAAATCCCTGGGCAGCTAGGGGTTTCCCGGATAACTGACGCCAGCGCCGATTGGTGCCGGATCGCTGCCCGGAGACTAAGGGGTTAACAGAATACAACCCTGGAAAAGTCAGACTGTGACCTTTCCAGGGATACCTTTCTACCTCCCTGGCGATGGGTAGAAAAAGGGATCCAAAGGATCCCCCCTCCCCTTCAGGCGCTTCCCCTGCTTCGTCTCTCCAGTCCTTCAAGAAAACACATTACTTTAGAGAAGCCTATCGGCTCCATGATCCCTCACTAGCCTTTAACGTCTAAGGGGGTTATTCAGAGAGCACCGAAATGTCGGCGATATTTCGGTGCCCTTTCGTTCCCTGCACTTTGGGGCGATTTGGCGATTCTAGTTCGCCGACCCTGCGGTGTATTCAGTAATAGCCGCAGGGTCCCTGGAGTGCAGGGAAAACTCACCGCAAACCAGACGAACATTCGCCGAACACTCACCAAACACTCACCGAAAACCTGCAGAATCCACCTCAAAAACCATGCCGAACACGCTGGAAAAATTTGAGGAGCCGCCGATCACAGCGCAGAGCAGCTGCCAGAAAAAGCCGACAAGCTGACGAACGGGGCGAAAAAAAAAAACAGTCCGCTTGAACGTTTCAAAATTGAAACGCTGTTTGAGAAAAAAACTACTGAAAGAAAATGTCTGGAATTTACATATAAGATCCAATGAATGATAATAAAAAGAAAAGCCGTTACAGAAACAAAGAAAAGCCGCTTTAAAAAAAATAATCCCAAAAAATGCCTAAAAGATCCTAAAAAGTAAATAAAGAGACTTTTTGCTGCAGATTAAAAGAATAAACGGTTTATTAGATATTGAATTAAAATGGGAATATTTTCAAAATTGAAGCCTATGGGATTCGCCTGAATAAACCTGCTGAATGAAAGCACCGAACAGAAGGGCACTTCAGCAACTTTTCACTGCTGTTCGGTGTCTCTGAATAGATTAACCATTCCTTAACTATGGGGGATTTCTCTGCCGTCAAACAGGCACCATACGTACAGGCAATTCTCCAAAATTTGGCGAACTGCCAGCTCGCTGAATAGGCTTGTGCACCGATTTTTTTTTCGGTTCGATTCGGTTCGATTTTTTGGATTTTTAAACTTTTCGATTCGGCTCGTTTCGACCGATTTCTGTTTCGATTCGGTTCGGTTCGACTCGTTTTTCGTGTACATATTTTTTCGGAATATCGACCATTTTTCGTATTTTCGTGTCACTTTGCTCGATTTTTGTATCGACTTTTCGTAATTTCGGAAATTTTCGTTTTTCGGAATTGTACATGTTTTCGGAATATCGACCATTTTTCGTGTTTTCGTGTCACTTTGCTCGTTTTTTGTATCGACTTTTCGTAACTTAGGAAATTTTCGTTTTTTCGGAACGTCTGTTCTCCTCGTTTCAAAGCAATAAATTTCGATTTGACACATTTCAAGTCCATTCTAAAATTCCGAAAATATTTTGTTTCGGCTCGGAAAACTTTTCGGATCTGCCATTTTCGGATCTAAAAATTTTCGGAAATTCGGCCGCATCCAAAAACACGAATCGGGAAATTTCGTGAAAATTCCGAAATTCCGAAACCCGAAACGCACATCCCTATCGCTGAATAGCTGAATGGGCCCGAAATGGCACCTTATGCTGAATTTCAGTGTCCGGTTACATTTCGGCGACATTTCAGACCTCTCTGAATAAGTTGTGATCCGGCACCTACTATCTACATTGAAATGTGTTTTTTTTTTTTCAAGGTATTCTGATTTAATTTTTAACCTTTATGGATTTTTTTTAATGCCCTCGTGAGCATTTTGTGATTATTATTATTATTTTTTTTCTTTTAACCAAAATGCTTTTTTTGAATAGTCCTTAAATAATTCAGAGAAACAGTGACTGGAAGCTAATTACAAGCTGGAACATCTTTAAACCATAAACTTTAATTAGAAAAAGAGACATTAAATTGGGCCCGGAGCTTTAATTGGCGGAAGGAAAATGATCCGACAATCCTAACACAAATCTCAGCTATAATTAAGAAATATAATATTTGTGCGATCCGCGGTGAGAGCTTTCCCCTTTAAAGCAGGTTTATAGCAGGTAAAGGAACGGAACAACATCGCCAAGAACATTCAGACAAAATATTAATGGCAAACCAATCCGGGGCATGCCCGGCCGCCATATATCAAATAATAATTGAGCAGGAAATTATAGTGCTACATATTGCTCCTGCACATTGTGTCAACGCAATAAAATATGACCCAATAATGGGTTTTCATTGCGGTTGACTCATTGTTCTAACGTTTCTTTCTTATTGTTTTCTCTGCTCGAGAGATAAAATGTAGGATAATTTACTGGAATAAAGTAATTAAAAAAATAGTAATTACTAAAAAAAAAAATGAATCACTTAAGATTCAGGATAAGAATTTAGGATATTAAAGGAATATTCTTTGTAATGTTAATTAATACCCTTAGGCCCCTATTACATTCTTCGCGCATTTGTTTTTGCATTTGCGCGAGGGGCAAAACCCTTTGCGCTGAATGTCGTATTACAACGTTCTCGCAAACGATGCACGTTATCGTTTAAAGCGGATGGACCTGCGCGAGCGAGATGAACTGCGCGCGTCCTATACTTAAAATTGTGAGCGCAAAGTGTATAGTTCCACATTCTACACATACCCAAACAAAACAATTGTGAATTTGTGCGTGTTTTTTTTTATTGCTGAAGCATGTATACTCAGAATTACTTTGACAGGCGCAAAAACCCAAGTGAGTCAATTAAGGTAAATTGATGTCAATTAAGGTTCTTAATTCTAATTGGCTGAATCCCGAGAAAAAACTAGTCCGCACACTGATTTGCGTGCGCTACATTACTGCGCGCATATTACTCTTCGTTTTGCGTATCGTTTTTACGAACATTATTTTCAGACGGATGAGAAAATGCGTTCGAATCGTAATACCACCGTTAATTTTTGTGCGATAGCGCTTAACGCTGCGCGCAAAACAAATTGCGCTGCGCGGTAAGGATGAGCTGTTCGGTTCGATCTGTTCGGAGTTCGCATCGAACATCGGCCGTTCGACAGTTCGCGAACTTCGAACTTTTTGGGACGTTCGCTAAAAGTTTGATTTTTTAAAACAAAAATTCTAAAAAATGCTTAAAAATACTAAAAAATCTATAAATAAAGATACTTTTTACTGCAGAATATTATAAGCAACGGTTTATTAGATATTGAATTAAAACGGGAATATTTTTAACATTGAAGCCTATGGGATAAAACATTCTTGTTACTAAAACATAAGGTAGACACGGCCCTCTAATCAGGCACTGTAGAGGGCAGCCTGCAGGGGCATCCCAAGGATCCCCTTGAGGAGCATGCGGCTTCCGGATGACAGAAATGTGACTGTGCGGGCTAGCCGCCCGGGTGCATGTGGCAGAGACAGGCAGCGCAGGGAGGGAGCCACTGCACCTGCGGCCACAGCAGATCCCCCCCCACAACCAGGGAGCCCCCACTGACCACCAGGCTAAGGTAAGGCGACACATTTCCAAAAAAATTCGAGGACATTTTTAAATGTCCCCGGGAACATAAAATAAAACCTTTTTTTCTTTCTCTACCTGGCTGAATGTATTTAATTATATGTATATTAGATACATTCAGCCAGGTAGAGGGGGGTGGCATGTGGGCTGCGCGGGGTCTCAGGCAGTGGTTTGTTTTTTTTGGGTGTATATTTTTAGCAAATTTATAGGGGAAGGTAAGGGCAGGTATGATATATATAAATATATAGATAAGATATATGTCTATATTCTTATAAATATATATATCCAGACTTGTATTACACACACATTTTGGCAACTAATTGCCCCCCCATTTGGCTGATCCCTCCAGAAGAAATGTTGAACCCGATAGAGCAGAGAATAATATATATATTCTCTGCTCTGTCGAGTACAACATTTCTTCTGGAGGGATCAGCCAAATGGGGGGGCGCATTTAGTTGAGATTGTTCACATGCCACCCCCCCATGTGCGTATGTGTATATATGGTCTGAGGTCTGTGGGTGTATATATATATCTGCGTGTTGATATATAAGTATATATAGGTCTGCGTGTTGATATATACGTATATGTCTGTGTGTGGTATCAATGCATCCCTACTGTATACACAGCGCTCCATGTCCCTATAATATATATGATCAGGGGTTACCTTTTTTATATTTTTATACTATTCCTATTAAATTAACAGTAATATTTGCCTATATAACATGTGCTTTGTGAAAATAAAATGATTTTGTGTGTACATTTTAATTTAGTTAGTGGATTCCTGTCCAGTGCGGTGAGAAGCAAACGTAATGCAGTGTAGACACGCTGCGAGGTGGAGCGGAGTGAAGTCAAGCCTGCAAAATGTTTGCTTCTCTCCACTTCGCTCCGCTGTGCGTCGCTACACGCTCAGTGTGTCTCAGCCTTTATTCCCGCATCGCTAGCTTAGCGAATCAGTTTGTATACTTGTTACTGACCCTGCTTGTTCTGAGGACCCGATCTGTTGCCGACTTTGCCTGCCATTTGACTATTCTCTCTGTGTATTCCCTGCCTGTTCTGTTTGCTTCCTGTTGCTACTGGTGTGCGCCGATTCTCACCATATACAGTAGCGCAGTACAAGTGCCTAAATATTGCTGACCTGGTTTTGTTATAGCTGCTGATGTAACTGAATAGATCGGGGATCTCTTCTGCATTACCAAAACCTCCACCACTGCACTCTTCCACAATACCTCAGAGGGGTTACGGTGTGAAGGCACTTGCTGCCACCAAAGGCAAAATATTTGGGTGCACTGACACCTGTACCAGATTCATATCATTTTAATATTTGACCGCAGGGTCCACCGCTGCACTCTTCCACATTACCACAAAAGGGTTACGGTGTGAAGGCACTTGCTGCCACCAAAGGCAAAATATTTGGGTGCACTGACGCCTGTACCAGATTCATATCATTTTATTATTTGACCGCAGGGTCCAACCCTGCACTCTTCCACAATACCACAGAGGGGTTACGGTGTGACGGCACTGTTGCCAACACTAAAGGCCCAATTTTAAAGCACCTATTGTTACTTTCATCCAAAGCCTGCATAAGTTTCACCATAACTTAGCCAAAAAATCACTAAACTAAGCGTGTCCTAAAACGTCTCTTTTCATACAGGTTGCCGCCCCAAGCAGTTTTTTATGAATAGATTAAAGGAAAAGCATTTACCATCATTTGAAATGTCATTTTTTTCTTTTTAGGTGTTTCTATACATCCTAGAAATCCGCCACTTCACGGGCAGGTTATGGGGACCTCCTAGGCACGATATTTGAAGGAATTTCAGGGCACTACCCGGACCCCCATACACCTTTTATGGCAAATATCTTGCATATATGCCCTCTTGGAGGGCACTCTAAAATTCGAACTTTCGTGTCCCATTGACTTGCATTGAGCTCGGTTCGTGTTCGCGTTCGAACTCGAACTTTTGAAATTGTTCGAGTTCGAATGCGAACCGAACTCGGGGATGTTCGGCTCATCCCTATTATCAAGCAGATATGAGGGGAGGGATGGTGGACAATGGCAAGACCACCACCATATCTATTACACCCCCACCCAACACTGATGGGTGTCATGGCATGTTCCCCAACTTGTTTTAATTTCCCACATTCACCCACCATGTCTATTACCTGCTATCAGATGCCAATGGGATAAGGTCTATGACAGTGACTATGGCATGTCCTGCTCAATTTGTATTATTTGCCACCAACCGTTACTATGGGTGAAGACTGAGGGAGTGGAATTGACAACGAAATACGGTGCAGTTTGGCGATCTTCGGCTGCAGTGAAATTGACCCCTAGAGAAGTAAAGGTTAATCTATTCAGAGAGCGTCAAACTGCACCCAAACGTCACTGATTTTCGATGATTCAGTTCGACAATTTTAACCCCATTGTGACCAGGCGGTTTTACGCAAATCCGTCCTTTAGTGCCCGCTGCTGTTTTAACGTTTCTGCGCCGTTAGTGTTTAGGTCAAAACTCCACTTACTCGTTAAAGCAACCCACACATATTATACAGCATTTTTCCCGCCATTAAATGGACTTTCTAAACATACCATTATTTCCATCATATCCTATAATTTACTATTACAAAATATGAAATAAAATGAAAAAATGGTAAAAACACACTTTTTCGTAATTTAATCCCCAAATCTACAACCACCAAAAGAGACCCCGGGTAAATAGTTTCAAAATTTTGTCCTGAGAATAGAAATACCCAATTTCTACATGTTTTTGCTTTTTAACTCCTTCACTGCTGAGCCAGTTCACCTATGTGTTCTAAGCTCATTATGACTGCTTGATGCTCATTATTTTTAGATGACAGCCTAGGTCCTATTTAATTAAACCCCCACAGACAATTTTTTTTTAAAAAGACCCAATTTTTCATTTTTATTTTATTTTAATTATTTTATTTTTTTTACGCATCCCGCAGCGTGATGACATCATCGTGCCTGCCGGTTCCCCAGAAACGGAGGGGCAGGCTTCCAGCCTGCCAGACATACCGCGGGAGCTGGTGAGGGAGGTAAGTATTGGTGGGAGGAAGGGTAAGAGACCGCTGACGTACCATGTACGTCCACGGATCTAAGGGAGACCCGTGGGCGTGAAGTACATGGTACGTCTGTGGTCGGGAAGGGGTTAAACGGGAAAGTACCATTGGTTTCAATGCAAAAAAGTGTAATTTTATTGTCATTTCCAGAAAAAAAGCCTTTTTATTTTTTAGACTACATTTTTGTGTCCCACTTTTAAAAGAAGGTCTGTAACAGACCTTTTTATTTGTGTTTTAAAGGACCTTTTTTATTATTTAGACATATTTTAATGGATTTTTATTGGATTAAACACCTATTAGGAGAACAGGAGAGTCCTGTTTTCTCTTTGCAGTTCGGTGGAATTCGTTGACGCCACTTTGGTGTTCTTCGGCGATGTTCTCCAACTTTTTCATAAGGCTTCGGCAACTCCATCTTCGGCGCACTGCGGTGACCATTCTCTAAATAGTGAAATCACCGTACCGGTGAAATGGAATCACCGAAGTGCACCGAAATGAAAAGCAACAAAATTTTGGTGCTTAGTGAATAGACCCTTCTGTGTGTGTGCTGGTTCCTTTATATACACCGAGTTATGGGAGAAAGCAGCAGCAAAGATAATAGGGGTTATCCAGAGAGAGACGATCTGGCCCCGAAATGTCACAGAACAGCGAATTTCCCCATACGGTGACATTTCAGCTATTCAGAGAGCAGGTAGTTTGCCAAATTTTGGTGAACTGCTAGCCAGTACAGTGCCTGTTCGAAGGCAGTGAAATTCCCCATAGAGAAGCAATGGTTAATCTATTCACAGACACCGAACAGCAGAGAAAAGTTGCCGAAGTGCCCTGCTGTTCGGTTGTTTTATTCAGCAGTTTTATTCAGGTGAATCCCATAGGCTTCAATGTTAAAATTATTCCCGCTTTAATTCAATATCTAATAAACTGTTTATTATTTTAATCTGCAGCAAAAGTCTCTTTATTTATTGATTTTTTTAGGATCTTTTAGGCATTTTTCGCCATCTTTTTTTTTTCCGTATTTTTTTAAAGTGCTTTTTATTTTTTCTGTAACAGCCCTTTTTATTAACATTCATAGGATCTTATATGTAAATTCCAGACATTTTCGTTGAGTAGTTTTTTTGCACACTGCGATTAACCCTTTCGCTGCTGAGGCTTTTCACACCGGTTTTGCTCATCATGTTTAAACGTGTTTTGAAGGCTTATTTTAGTATATGACCCAGACATATTATATGTCGTTCTTTCCGTCAGACTCGGTAGATTCATAATATGTCATTATTATATGTATACGTCATGTCCTGTCTGTATATTATAACAAAAAATGCAATAAAATATGTATTTTCAATAATTTACAATGTGTAAAGTGTTTTTTTTTCACATTTTAACATGCGAGCAATTGCGGTTATATTTTGTATGGGGTGCGCTTGTTAAAAAAAGTAGAGATGGGGTCTCGTTACTTTTTTTTTGGGGGAAAATTACACGATTTTTAACAAACGCACCGCATACAAAAATCGTTAGTGCAGCATCATTGTTCACATTATAATTGAAATGGGAACAATATTGCTACACTAACAAACCAAAAAAAAGAAAAAAAAAATTATTTTTATTTTTTTTTATTTTTTTACAAAAATGTTCACAGTCGTGTTTGGTATCGTTGGAACGGCCATGCTCTGGCCGATCCAACAGTACCAAACTTTAACCCCTAGCTGCCACGGATCGGGAGATAGGGAGTTCATTGGAACCCCCTACCTCCACCGTTGGTGGCAGCTAGGGGTTAACTCCAGGACTGGCGTCATCGTGCTATGCACGATGACGCCAGTCCTCAGGGGGAGTTCCCGGAGGCTTGGCCGACATCCAAGATGTCGGCCAGCTCCGGGAAAGGATCACGAACCGGCGCTTTTCAGCGCCGATTCGTGATCCGGCACCCCAGGGGTTAATGCCAGGTACCATTTGGAAGGGCAGGCTGTGCCCTTCCAAATGGTGCCTGGGTTAATCCCCGCAACGCCGCCGATCGGGAGGGAGAGAGGTCCGAAGGACCTCCCCCCTCCCTTTCAGGCGCCTCCTCCGCACATGCGGGCGGGCGCCTGAATTAGATGTCATCGCGTCGCCGCGATGACATCTAATGTCCCCGCAGGGCTCCCGAGTGCTGGGCTGACACCCAAGATGTCAGCCCACACCGGGGGGGCGCAGCAATCCGCCGGAATCCGGCGGATTGCTGCCTCCTGTGCTCGGACGCGCTGAGCGCGTCCGTAGCACAGGAGAACCACTTGGCTGGACGCGCTGAGCGCGTCCTTAGCAGCCAAGTGGTTAAGGCTAAGGTCAGACGAATGCAGTTTTAACGTGCGTTTAACCGCACAAAATCACAGCCGTGCTAGCAGCAAATGACGTCCAATGCCGGGGAACACACGAAGTACGGCCGCACGAAAGTTCATCCGCACAACGCAAGTGGCAAACGAACGCATTTTTTCTAGAACGTCAAACCGCTAGTACGGACGTACAGAGTGCGCTGCGTCCGCTAGCGGCGTGTGTGCGTGATTGGGAGACGTCAGACGCTGCTAATGTCCGGCCAACATAACGTCCAGACGCAAAAAGGGTTTTATTGCTGATCCGTACAAAATCACGGACGAAAAGGCGCATCGTATGACCGCTATCGCGTATTCCGTGAAAAAATGCGTTAGTCTGACCCTAGCCTTAATGTTGACACTTTCATGCGTATTGTATTTTGGGATTTTTACCCCATTCGTCGGCTTGTCGGCTTCTTCCGCCAGCTGGTCTGCGCTGTGTTCGCTGGCTCGGTGGGATTTTCCGGCGTGTTTTTTGCAGCGGTTTTGACAGGTGTTGGGCGGTATTGCGGCGGGTGTCTGGTGGGTTTTCCCTGAACTTCGGGGACCCTGCGGCGAATGCTGAATTCACCGCAGGGTGGGGAACTTTGATTCCCCGAAGCGCGGGGAACGAGAGAGGTGCTCTCTCTGAATAACCCCCACAGTGGATTGGGATTGAATAAAAGCACAGTGAGAATTGGTAAACGATACAGCGAAGACCCCATCAACTTGTCTTTATCTACTAATGGTGTCCATCCATACACAGAAAACCGATGACTGGACTCATTTCATAAACTCTGCTGCCACTTGAACCCGTCTATTAACCATTGTTGCAAAAATAGGAATTTAAATGGATTCCAATAACTATATTCCTCAAGGTCGGGTTGTCAGCTCTAATATATCCATCAAAAGAAGGATTCTGAAGGACATCGAGTCGCAAAAACACACATAATAAGCTGACGATCACATAGACTGCAGCTGTACTGAGTATAAAGAGAGCCTTTCTTCCAGTTACATTATGCAGGTAATTCTAAATGGAAGTGCATATTGAGCTGAAATAATGTAAAAATAGGAGAAATTAAGAAAAAAAACTTTAATAAAAAATTGAATAATGTTGTAATCCTATCCAGCATCCAACATGTTTATGGGGCAAAAAATGAAAAAAAAAAAAATAGCAGGTTTTATAAAAATTTACAGATTAGTTTGAAGATTAATTGTTCTTTGTTATATGACCAGAAAAATAAAAATCTGATTTATTGTTACATTATTTTATGAAATGTAAATATTTAAAAATAATACTGCAAACCCTCAGAAACAACCACATTTTTTTTCCCAATAATCTGTACAAATCAGCAAACCTGTCCCCGACCATAGCAGGTTTTATAAGAGTCTACAGATTGATTTGACGATTCGTTAAATAATCAGGAAAATAAAAATCAGATTTATTGTTACATTATTTTATGAAATGTAAATATTTTTAAAAAATGCTGCAAACCCTCAGAAACAACCACATTTTTTACCAATAATCTGTACAATTCAGCAAACCTGTCTTCGACCATAGCAGGTTTTATAAGAATTTACAGATTGATTTGAAGATTAATTGTTCTTTGTTAAATAACCGGGATTTTTTTTTTTATTTATTGTTACATTATTTTATATTTTTATATTTTATATTAATTTTATATTTTTTATATATAAAAATAATGGTGCAAACCCTCAGAAACAGCCAAATTTCCTACCAATAATCTGTACAAATCAGCAAACCTGTCCCTGACCATAGCAGGTTTTATAAGAATCTACAGATTGATTTGAAGATTAATTGTTCTTTGTTAAATAAGCGGGAATTTTTTTTTTATTTATTTATTGTTACATTATTTTATATTTTTATATTTTATATTTATTTTATATTTAAAAATAAATGCTGCAATCCCTCAGAAACAACCACATTTTTTTACCAATAATCTGTACAAATCAGCAAACCTGGCCCGACCATAGCAGGTTTTATAAGAATCTACAGATTGATTTGAAGATTAATTGTTTTTCTTTAAATAAGCGGAAAAATAAAAATCTGATTTATTGTTACATTATTTTATATTTTTATATTTTATATTAATTTTATAATTTTTATATTTAAAAATAAATGGTGCAAACCCACAGAAACAGCCAAATTTCCTACCAATAATCTGTACGAATCAGCAAACGCAAACCTGTCTTCGACCAAAAATAGAGGTAATTCCCTAGAAAGAGAAAATCTGCTTTTTCACATATTCCATTAAGAGGCTAAAGTTGCTAAATCTTTCTGGGAGCGGGTCCTTTATTTACGGCCCTCGTGGCACTAAAGGACCGTGACGACATGCTGCCGTGCGTCCATGAATAAATTGGAAGTCATCAAACACTCATCTTGAATATCGTGAAATGCCATCTACATGAAATTTTATAACAACATTAACATTTCAGACGCTGAAACTTTAAATCCTAAAGTACTTAAATATTTTAGAGATTCCGAAACTAAATGCCGCTGACCTCGGGAGGCCTGAAGCTCGGGTTTTTTAAGGCAGTCGATGCTGAACGTATGTATTGTATTGTCCTGTGTATTCCGAACGGAACTTGCATGTTGGTTCACGACGTGTCACATCGTGTCTTTTAATTGCGCCATCGCTGCGTAAATGAAAACAAAGATTATATGTTAGGTTTATTTGCAAAGTATTTTACCAGGAACGATACATTGAGATTTTAAAATGCAAGATACAAAAAAAAAACAAACACAAATTCAGGTATAACAAGCGGTATTGATAATCTCAGATGCATTCGATGCGGTAAATAAAAACAAAAATATTTTTTTTTACAGGGTGTTTCAAAGAGAATCGAAAAGTCACCGCACGTTCGGTGACTTTTCGTTCTCTTCAATTCAGCACGATTTAGGCTAGGGTCAGACTAACGCATTTTTCACGTTGTCCGTGAAAATGTGCGTTCGAAGAATGGACGTATTTTTTCACGGAATACGCAATAGCGGTCATACTATGCGCAGTTTCATCCGTGATTTTGTACGGATCATCAATAAAACACTTCTTGCATCTGGACGTTATGTTAGCCGGACATTAGCAGCGTCTGATGTCTCCAATTCACGCACACACGCCGCTAGCGGGCGCAGCGCACTCTGTACGTCAGTACTAGTGGTTTAACGTTCTCGAAAAAATGCGTTCATTTTCCACTTGCGTTGCGCAGCCGGACTTTGTGCGACCGTACATCGTATATTGGCCGTCATTGCCCGGCATCTGCTGCTAGTGCGGCCGTGATTAAGTGCGCCAGAACGCGCGTTCGCACTGCCTCAGTCTGACCCTAGCCTAAGCGATCCCATTTCGGCGACCCTGCGGTGTATTCAGGAAGCACCACAGGGCCGTCGTAATGCAGGGGAAAGTCGCCGCAAACCCGCCGAAAACTCACTGCAAAACCCGACAAAGGCACACTGAAACCCGCAAAAACATCTGGATTGACCCCGCCGGAAACACCAGAAAAACCCGAGCAGGAGCCGATCACAGCGCAGAGCAGCCGCCGGAAAAAGCCGACACCGCAGACGAATGGAGTGAAAAAAAAAACAAACAGTTTGCTTGAATGTTTGAAAAGTGAAACGCTGTTTGCAAAGAAACTACTGAGTGAAAATGTCTGAAATTTATATATAATCCAATGAATGATAATAAAAAGGGCTGTTACAGAAAAAAAAAACATTTAACCACTTCCATGCGGAGGACGCGCTCAGTGCATCCTCCGCATGGCTGCTGGTGTGCGGAGGACGCGCTGAGCGCGTCCTCCCTTTGGGGTCAGCGTTCGGCCGGGTTCCGGCCGATCGCTGCCCCCCCGGTGCGGGCTGACATCCTTGATGTCAGCCCAGCATCCGGAACTGCCGCCGATGAAATTAGGTGTCATCGCGGGGGCGCGATGACACCTAATTCAGGCACCCCCCCACATGTGCGGAGGAGGCGCCTGAAAGGGAGGGGGGGAGGTCCTTCGGACCTCTCTCCCTCCCGATCGGCTGCGTTGCGGGGGTTAACACAGGCACCATTTGGAAGGGCACAGCCTGCCCTTCCAAATGGTGCCTGGCATTAACCCCTGGGGAGCTGGATCGCGAATCGGCGCTGAAAAGCGCCGGTTCGTGATCCTTTCCCGGAGCTGGCCGACATCTTGGATGTCGGCAAAGCCTCTGGGAACTCCCCCTGAGGACTGCCGTCATCGTGCATAGCACGATGACGCCAGTCCTAGAGTTAACCCCTGACTGCCACCAACGGTGGAGATAGGGAGTTCCAATGAACTCCCTGTCTCCCGATCCGTGGCAGCTGGGGGTTAAAGTTTGATATGGTTTGATCGGCCAGAGCATGGCCGTTCCAACGATATGAAACACTACTGTGAATAAAGTTTTTTTAAAAAAATAAAAATTAAAAATAAAAATATATTTAAAAATAAAATTATAAAAAAAAAACAAAATTTTTTTTTTCTTTTTTTTGGTTCGTTAATGCAGCAATATTGTTCCCATTTCAATTATAATGTGAACAATGATGCTGCACTAACGATTTTTGTATGCGGTGCGTTTGTTAAAAATCGTGTAATTTTCCGCAAAAAAATTGTAACGAGACCCCATCTCTAATTTTTTTAACAAGCGCACCCCATACAAAATATAACCGCAATTGCTCGCATGTTAAAATGTGAAAAAAAACACTTTACACGTTGTAAATTATTGAAAATACATATTTTATTGCATTTTTTGTTATAATATACAGACATGACATAACGTATACATATAATAATGACATATTATGAATCTACCGAGTCTGACGGAAAGAACGATATATAATATGTCTGGGTCATATACTAAAATAAGCCTTCAAAACACGTTTAAACATGATGAGCAAAACCGGTAAAAATGAGCTCAGCACAGAGGTGTGAAAAGCCTCAGCAGCGAAAGGGTTAAAAAATTTGAAAAAAGTTTTTGGCAAAAAATTCCCAAAAAACGCTTAAAATATCCCACAAAAATCTATAAATAAAGAGACTTTTTATTGCAGAATATTATAATGAACGGTTTATTAGTTATTGAATTAAAATGGGAATATTTTTAACATTGAAGCCTATGGGATTCTCCTGAATTAACTTGCCGAATTAAACTACTGAATGACAGGGCATTAGGGGAACCTTTCGCTGCTGGTTTGTGTTCTCTGAATAGATGAAGCAGTGCTTCTCTATGGGGATTCACTGCCCTCGAACAGGCACCGAACAGGCACCGTATGTGAAGGCAATTCGCCAGGATTTGACGAATTGCCTGCTCTCTGAATAGCCCAATGGCAACCATTCGGATCTCTTTGAAAATCCTGTTAAAAAGCACGACAAATAAAATAGCAATGAAAAATGTATATGTTTAGCGTTGGAGTAATAAAGTAAAACTATAGAGGTGAACCATTGGAGAGCAGAAACTTTTAGACCAAAATAATTCTATATTTTAATATTTTTTTTCTATTTTCAATAGGCATTTTCAGTTTGAATAGTTTGGCCTACAGGTTTATTCACAGAGAACTGAATTGGCCCCGAAATTGCAGTGAACAGTGAATGTCCCCATATGGTGCAATTTTGTGGCCATTCGGCTATTCAAAAAGCAGGCGATTAGCCAAACATTGCCGAATTGCCAGCGAAATAAGGCAACAGTGAAATCCCCATATAGAAGAAAGGGTTAAACTATTTAGAGAACACAGAACAGCAGAGAAATGTCAGTGAAATGCCCTGATTTTCATTGGTTTTATTCGACAGGTTTAATCAGGCGAATCCCATAGGTTTCAATGAAAAAAAAATTCCCCATTTATCAGAAATATTTATTCCATCGTTTATTCTTTTCATTTGCAGCAAGAACGTCTTTTCATTTATTTATTTTTTAGGATTCTTTTGGTATTTTTTAGGAATTTTTTCAGCGAAATATTTTTTTTTAATATTTTTTTAAAAAAAAAAAATATTTTTTTCTGTAACAGACCTTTTTATTATTATTTATAGGACCTTATATATTATTTCCAGTCATTTTCATGCAGTATTTTTTTTTCAACCCCTTTTAAAAGTTGCAATGTTTTTTTTTTACTCCTGTTCCTCCGCTTGTTTGCTTTTTTTGGTCGTCAGTCTGGTTTGTCGGTTTATTTCAGATCAATTCAGCGGTCTGTTCGGCAGATCGGCGGTTTTTCAGATCGATTCGTCTTTTGTTTGATTCGTTTGGCGTTTTTGCAGCGGTTTTTTGGACGCGATCGACGGGTTGACTCGGGGACCCTGCTGTGAATTCAGCATCTGCAAATTTAACCTGCCGAAGTGCGGCGAACGGGAGAGCACTGTAATGTTGGTGACATTTCGGTGCGCTCTGAATAACCCTGCTAGAATTTGCTATTTTAAACCAAATCACCGATCGACCAACAAAACTCTTCTACATCAGATTTAAATTGCCATTTACTACTAGACATGTGCGCGAGCAAAAGAATCTGGCTCATCGCTTTGTTAGGAAATTACAATCACTTTGGTTCAGTCACATTTCATTGGACTGTTAGGTTTCTTTGAAATTCAGACAAATTATATAGTTTCATTAAAAATGTTTTATTTCTGGCAGATTAGACTTTGTCAGTGAGTGAAGAGTTTGTTGGCAAAGTGGGTGAGCTGCCAGGAAGACCACCTGCTCCTGAACCCCGGGGGGGGGGGTTCACTAGCATGATCATATTTTTTAAGTAAATATATACACTGAGTGGGCAGATTATTATGGCCACATGACCTGTTTCCGGCAAATTAGCTGTAATTTGGCACTGAAGTTGCTAGAGGGCCAGACCATTATAAATAGGGAAGCAGGTTGTTTACCACGACAGTAGAAGTGATTTTTTTTCTGAAGATATGGGTAAACAACGCGATTTAACAGCCTTTGAGCGTTGGATGATTGTTGGCGCTCGGAGCCATGGAGCGAGTATCAGCAAAACAGAAGAATTTGTTAAATGTCCAAGAGCAGCTGTTGTTAAAGTGTTTAATGACTGGACTGTCAGCCGAAAATCTGGGTCTGAACGTGTGAATTGTGGCCATCAGCGTCTAGTCAATGTTAGGGCAGAACGGAGAGTGGCAAGACTGGTACAAGACAACAGAAGGTCAACAGTGCATCAAATTACTGCAGATCTTAATCAGGGATCCTCTCAAATGATCTCTGAACGCACTGTTCGCCGTACACTGCATCGTATGGGATATGGAAGCCGAAGGCCTGTTCAGACACCTTTGCTGTCTGCAGTTAACAAGATAAAATGTCTCCAATTCGAACAGGAACACAAGGATTGGATAGTCGAGCATTGGAAAAAAGTCATGTGGTCGGATGAATCACGTTTCCAGTTGTATCATGCAGATGGCAGAGTGAGAATTTGGCAGAAACAGCATGAAAGCAGCACCCCACATACATGAGTATAACCCTTCAAGCTGGTGGTAGGCAGTGTTATGGTTTGGGGTCCTTTAATTCATGTGGAACAACGTCTGAATAGCACAACATACCAAAGCATTGTTGCTAATCAAGTTCATCCTATCATGTGTAGGGAGACGTATTAGCAGTAGGAAAAGGGAAGTGCTCATGCCACTGTACACAGCACTGGTGAGACCTCACTTGGAGTACTGTGTGCAGTACTGGAGACCGTATCTCCAGAAGGATATAGACATCTTAGAGAGAGTTCAGAGAAGGGCTACTAAAATGGTGTACGGCTTGAAGGAGAAAAGTTACCAGGAAAGGCTTAATGATCTTAACATGTACAGCTTGGAAAAAAGACGAGACAGAGGAGATATGATAGAAATATTTAAATACGTAAAGGGAATCCACAAGGTAGAGGAAGGGAGTATATTTAAAAGGAAACAAAATAGCAAAATAAGAGGACATAGTCTTAGATTAGAGGGGCAAAGGGTTAAAAGTAACATCAGGAAGCATTATTTTACTGAGAGGGTGGTGGATACATGGAACAGCCTTCCAGTAGAAGTGGTAGAGGCCAAAACAGTAATTGAATTTAAGCAAGCATGGGATAGGCATAAGGCTATCCTAAACAAAAGATAAATCCAGGTAAAGTATCCATGTAATTGGGCAGACTAGATGGGCCGAAAGGTTCTTATCTGCCAACATTTTCTATGTTTCTATGTTGATGGCGTATCCCAATGGAGATGGCTTCTTCCAACAAGACAATGCGCCCTCATGCCACGGTGCTCGTATTCTGCAGGAGTGGTTTCAAGAACATGAGGAAGAATTTAACTTGCTTAGGTGGCCCCCACAATCACCAGATCTCAATCCAATTGATCATTTGTGGGACCAAGTTGAAAGAGCCATCAGGCAGCTGGTTTCACAACAATCAAATCTCACAGAACTGGACAGTGCTATTCATCAGGCATGGTGTCAGATTCCTCGCATCACCTTTCAACATCTCGTGGAGTCATTGCCAAGAAGAATCGCCGCAGTATTGAAGGCAAAAGGTGGTCCAACCAAGTACTGATGGGGTGGTCATAATAATCTGTCCATTCAGTGTATATATTCATCAGACTTTTAAACCTCTTTTCACAGAAGGGAGGGCAAGCACTGCTGGGGCGGGTGCTAGTAGAAGAGACTATTATTTTTAACATTATTGTTTTTTTATTATTATTATATTAATATTATAATTATATATATTTTTTACAGCAGAATGCTACCGTAGAGAACTTGCATCTTCTTATATCTCTGAAGATTTCAGGTTGCTATCTGGTCCCCCACCTGAGATAATCAACCCGAAATCCAGGGGAAATGCTAAAACAATGCCCTTTCTGTACCCCGATAAACTAAAAATAAGGAAAGTCTCAAACCTGAAATGTTCGGCGACTCCATCTTCGGCGCACTACAGTGGCCATCCGGTGAATTGTGAATTCACTGAACACTTTTTCACACAGGGCCATGTGGGTTTTTGATTTTGTTTTCTCTTAATACTAAAATCCTTCATTTAAAAGCGACATGTTGTGTTTACTTGTGTTATCTCTGACTAATATTTAAATTTGTTTGATCTGAAACATTAAAGTGTGACAACGTGCAAAAAAATAAAAAATCAGGAAGGGGCAACACTTTTTCACACAACTGTATACTGGACCACTCAAGACATCCAACTTTACATATATTGGACCACTCAAGACATCCAACTTTACATATATTGGACCACTCAAGACATCCAACTTTACATATATTGGACCACTCATGACATCCAACTTTACATATATTGGACCACTCATGACATCCAACTTTACATATATTGGACCACTCAAGACATCCAACTTTACATATATTGGACCACTCAAGACATCCAACTTTACATATATTGGACCACTCATGACATCCAACTTTACATATATTGGACCACTCATGACATCCAACTTTACATATATTGGACCACTCAAGACATCCAACTTTACATATATTGAACCACTCAAGACATTCAACTTTACATATATTGGTTCCACTCATGACATCCAACTTTACATATATTGGACCACTCAAGGCATTCAACTTTACATATATTGGACCACTCATGACATCCAACTTTACATATATTGGACCACTCAAGACATCCAACTTTACATATATTGAACCACTCAAGGCATTCAACTTTACATATATTGGACCACTCATGACATCCAACTTTACATATATTGGACCACTCATGACATCCAACTTTACATATATTGGACCACTCAAGACATCCAACTTTACATATATTGAACCACTCGAGACATCCAACTTCACATATATTGGACCACTCGAGACATCCAACTTTACATATATTGGTTCCACTCATGACATCCAACTTTACATATATTGGACCACTCATGACATCCAACTTTACATATATTGGACCACTCGAGACATCCAACTTTACATATATTGGACCACGTAAGACATCCAACTTTACATATATTGGACCACTCAAGACATCCAACTTTACATATATTGGTTCCACTCATGACATCCAACTTTACATATATTGGTTCCACTCATGACATCCAACTTTACATATATTGGACAACTCGAGAGCTCCTTTCGCAACCAGACCAAAAGTTTTTCTGCAAAATCTAAAGAGTACAGAATAATACTGTAATATAATTTATAGTGAGAACACTTTAATTGATACTAATATAGTGTTTATATCCACCCTAAGAATGATGGTTTCATGGTCTGTAGAGGAATGAGGGCCATTGACTGTTGAAAAGGGTCACCTCATTTATTCTGTTGTTTTCACGGAAGACCCTCTTTTATACAGTACATTTATTTACCCATTCTTGTAAGTTTAAGAAGTATCAATCTGAAGCCTGTCAGTCTTCTATCTGCTTTCCACGATTTACTAGTGAGACGTTTGATGGGAAACGTTGCCGTTCTTTAATACTTTTAAGTTGTCGTGGCGATTTTGAACGCCTGTTTCTTTTGCAAGTGGAAACATAAATACTGAATGGGTTGACATCCTCTTTAACCAATGAAGTGTTAAATTGCTATACAGCTCATCTTACAGGGCCTCCACCTTCCCTGCGCCACTCAAAAGATTAATTAATTAAGGTTAAGTGATATAGTGAACCACTTCAGCTGCAAATCTTATTGATGGCTTTCCACAATATCGCTCCGTAGACATATTGTAAATGAGAAGCCGCGTGGAGCCGTCTCGTGATTTATCACAAGCTGAATAGACAGATAGAGTCCAATTCATTTTTTGGAACTAGGTTTGGTATACCGACAGGTAACCTGAAACTCAATCCAAAGCAACGCACACATAATATTATTTATATTACATTTTATTGTATTTATATGGTGCGAACATATGCTGTATTGCTTTACAATGAGGAAATGGACCCAGGATGCATTGCACAAATGAAACAGACCGCCTTACCCATGAGATAACTCAACATATAGCAAATACAGCCCTTTATACAATGGATCAACCAGATGACCGTTGAGCAAACAAATAGGGATGTGCGTTTCGGGTTTCGGAATTTCGGAATTTTCACGTTCCGTTTCATTCGGATTCGGCCGATTTTCCTAAAATTTTCAGATCCAAAAACGGCAGATCCGAAAGAATTTCCGAAATGAAAATAAAATTTGTTCGGAATTTTCGAATGGACTAGAAATGTGTAAAATCGAAAATCGTTTTTGTTCCATTCGTAATTTCGGCTCCATTCCTGATTTCGGTTCCATTTCAGTAATTTCGGACAACGTATTTTTTGGTTATATCGCTGATTCTGTAATTTTGGGTCATTCCCATCTCAATGTATCCTTCCTGGAAAACCAGAGAAATCTCAATGTATCCTTCTTGTGAAACCAAAGAAATCTCAATGTATCCTTCTTGTAAAACATGAGAAATCTCAATGTATCCTTCTTCTAAAACCAGAGGAATCTCAATGTATCCTTCCCGGGAAACCAGAGAAATCTCAATGTATCCTTCTTGTGAAACCAAAGAAATCTCAATGTATCCTTCTTGTAAAACCAGAGAAATCTCAATGTATCCTTCCTGTAAAACCAGAGAAATCTCAATGTATCCTTCTTGTAAAACCAGAGAAATCTCAATGTATCCTTCCTGGAAAACCAGAGAAATCTCAATGTATCCTTCCCGGGAAACCAGAGAAATCTCAATGTATCCTTCCTGGGAAACCAGAGAAATCTCAATGTATCCTTCTTGTAAAACATGAGAAATCTCAATGACAGAATTATCGCATCGACAGAAATATCGGATCCGAAAAACCATTAGTTTACGTCAAAACGAATAGACACTTTGAAACGAGGAGAGCAGATGTTCCGAAAAACACGAAAATTTCCGAAATTACGAAAAATAGTAAAACGAAACGAACGAAACGAACCGAAAACGGTGTTACCTCTACTCTATCTAGCCGGTACTTCTAAAGGCATTCAAAAAACAAAGGACAATTGCAGAGACAAGAAGGCAGCGACGGGCTTAATTTGAGAGGGAAATGAAGGAAACTGAAGAGGAGAATATAAAACTAGACGGTGGACAGGGTGGGAGGGCAAGCTGTGGGGGGTTTTGGGGAGCAGATGTCTTGATGTAACAGCAGAAATATTAATAAAAAGTTACACATACATGTAACACATTAATATTAAGCAGAGACAGCGAATAGTAAAGTAGATGGAAAGATGTTGAATGAAGCCATTTTTGTTACTTGATTACTAGCGTTTCTTCGGGAGCAGAGTTATCCAGGATTCTTCTGCCTAGTGTTAGTTGCCTGTGCCCATAGCCTTTATTTTCTGCTATTTGTAGACCGGAGCATGGTTCCACATGCTTTGTGTCTGTAGCTCTGCACTTTTCACTGTGATCACATGTGCTCATGTCAGATACTGTCCTCTCTAGGGACTTGATAAATATATTGGCTAGGTAAGACATACAAAACATATCAGGGAGGATGCAGGGACTGTGATCGACACATAAAAATGGTCTAGAGGTCATAAAACCAAATTAAACACTTGGCTGTGGCGGACGCGTTAAGCACGCTAGGTGCCTAGGCCGCGGAGGACGTGCTGAGTGGGTCCTGTCAACGCAGCCCACGTTCGGCCGGTGTTTCGGCCGATCGCCGCAGCAACGGGGTGCAGGCTGACATCTTGGATGTCAGCCCAGCCTCCGGGAACCCGGACGCAGGAATAGTGTCATCGCGCTGGCACATTGACGTCTATTCCAGGCACCCCCCGCCAGTGCAGGGGAGGTGCCTGAAGGGAAGGGGGTCCTTTGGACCTGTCTCCCTCCCCATCTGTTTGTAGCAGGAAAAAAAGGCAGGCACCGCTTGGAAGGGCACAACAGGAGTTAACCCCTTTGGAAGTCAACCCCTAGCTGCCACCTATGGTGGAGAAGAGATAGGGGGTCTAATGACTCCCTATCTCCCGATCCGTGGCAGCTAGGGGTTAATGTTTGATATCATTGGAACAGCCAGAGCATGGCCTTTCCAAAGATACCAAAGATGACTATGGTAAAAGTAAAGAAGAAACATTAAAAATAAAAATATAAATAAAAGATTAAAAAATAAAACCTTTTTTTTTTTATTAATGCAGCAATATTGTTCCCATTTCAATTAGAATGTGAACAATGATGCTGCACTATCGGGGGTTTGCTAAAAATCGCATAATTTCCCCCCAAAAAATGTAACGAGTCCCCATTTCTATTTTTTTTAACAAGCGCACCCCATAGAAAATATAAACGCAAAGGCTCGGATGATAAAATGTGAAAAAAACACTTTACACGCCGTAGATGATTGAAAATTCATATTTTATTGCATTTTTTGTTATAATATACAGACAGGACATATTATTATTATTATTATTCTTTATTTATAAAGCACCAGCATATTCCGCAGCGCTGTACAATAAGCACAGTATAGACAGGGTTACAATACATTGAACAACATTTGACAAACAGTACAGGAGGAGATGAGGGCCCTATTCCCGTAGGAACTCACAATCTGGGAGGGTTGGGGTTTGAAACAGGAGGAGAGGACTGTAAGGTGAGAGTGATTGATGTGATTGAGAGTGACATAACGTATACATATAATAATGATATATTATGAATCTGCCGAGTCTGCCGGAAAGAATGATATATAATTTGTGTGGGTTGTATAATAAAACGTGACTTCACATTAAAACACATGATGAGCGAAACCGGTAAAAATTAGCTCTGCACACAGGGGTGAAATGGCTCAGCAGCGAAGGGGTTAAAGCATTGATTAGTTGCCTGCAAAACAGCATTAGGCTACATAGTCTGTCAGAACTTTGAAAAGGTCATTTGAGCGTAATGGTGAGAAATTACAAACTTTACGCCATGATTTAAGAAAAATACAATTCTGTGTAGCGCAGGAATGCAGGAATGTCGCTCACACCTAAATGTTGTGCTTACCACCCGACAACCAAATTTATATCAATGATACAGATAGAAAAGGTGTAGCTCTCTCAGTGTTCCATATATAAGGTGTAGAATCTCGAAACAGTTCTCAGTATGATGAATCGCATAACAGTCCTCATGCTTATTCCTCTTCCTCATCCAAATTCCTCAAAAAGAAGAGAGGAAACACATCATAGCGTAACTGGTACGTGGTATAATAACTACTTAGTAAGCTCAATCCCACTCACATTTTTCAGAGCCATCCCCAGCTCCATGATAGTAACTTCTGGGCTATTCGTCGGCCACCCAATAGTCTCACCGATACAGCACCTCTCTTCCACACCTTACATATTAAAAGTAGGCACCATAGCGTACGCTGTGAGTTAAAATGAATATATCCCAAAAATGGGTGCACTCACGTGGCATGGGACCCTACCCAGGTCCTGAGTAGATGCGGTCAGAGGTCGTTTGGAGTAGGGTCCAACTTCCATAAAAAAACTCCCTTATTAGATAGATTCAAGACAGAAAATCATATAGTAAGTCAAATAAAACTTTAATATAGATAAAATGTATAAAAGAAATTTCATGGAAATGGCCCGAACGCGTTTCACCTTCAGAACACAATTTCATTGGCTTCTTGAGCTGGCTGCTAAAATCAAACGATTCCTTCCTCTCTTATATACTTCCTTCCCATAGTTGCTGTCCAATAGGGATCTCAAAATAAAGCGGGAGTGTACCCAACCAATGCAACTTGCCTGTAGGATTGGGACGTGTAAGACAGTTACAGTGAATAGGAACGTCATACTGGCAAGTATTAAAATAGCAGCACAAGAAGGTGGAGGAGATCCACAGTTTCAAGGAGTAGGTAGTGAGACATGATGACAAGCTGCTGGCAATCTTGAAGACCTGGTACTACTAGACGCAACACACCTCCTCGACTTCCCTGTGGTGGAGACCAATGAAGCCCGTGAAGATGCCGGTAGCTGGATCACTGTATTGCTGTGTAGTTCTTGGTGTGGCGGCGGTCTGGTCTGGTATCTGGTGTGCGAGGTTTGCCCGCCCCTCCTCTCTGGTGGAGTGTGGAGAGACAGACTCGACTCTTTGGGACTGTGGGTGACGAGGTGAGAAGGGAGCCATGGATGGCGGTCACTTAACTCATCCCCCATTTTTCTCGTTCTTCTTTCCCCTTTCTCTCTCGTATTTCTGATCTTGCCTAGTTAGGAAACTCCTTCTCTTACATAGTTAGCCCAACTCTCCACTCATATCCGATTTTAAACGTTGGGTATGCCCAAATGCGGAGTGTACTTGCTAGAGATCTGATAAATTTTTCATTCAGGGTTATTCAAAGAGATCCGAATGGCTGGAGAAAGGTAACCGAACGCTGAAAATCAGCGTTCGGTTACCTTTCCTGGCCATTCGGCTATCCAGAGAGCAGGCAATACACCAAATCCTGTCGAATTGCCTGCACATACGGTGCCTGTTCGGTGCCTGTTCGAGGCAGTGAAATCCCCATAAAAAAGCACTGCTTCGGCTATTCAGAGAACACAAACCAGCAGTGAAAGGTTCCCCTAATGCTCTGCCATTCGGTGGTTTCATGCAGCAGATTTATTCAGGTGAATCCCATAGGCTTCAATGTTAAAAATATTCCCGTTTTAATTCAATATCTAATAAACCGTTCATTCTAAAATTCTGCAGTAAAGAGTCTCTTTATTTATAGATTTTTTGGGATATTTTAAGCATTTTTCTGGATATTTTTTTCCTAATAAGTCCGATTTGTTTTAAAAAAATTTAAAGTTTACTTCTTTTTTCTGTAACAGCCCTCTTTATTATCATTCCCTGGACCTCATATGCAAATTTCAGACATTTCCGCTCAGTAGTAGTTTCTTTGCAAACAGCGTTTCACTTTTCACACATTCAAGCAATCTGTTTTGCTAATTTATTCACTTCACTCGTCCGCGGTGTCAGCTTTTTCCGGCGGCTTCGCTGCGTGTGATCGGCTCCTGCTCGGGTTTTTCCAGCGTCTTCGGCGGGGTTAATCAGATGTTTTTGCGGGTTTCGGCGTGCATTCGCCGGGTTTTTGCGTTGACTTTCGTCGGGTTTGCGGCAGCTTTTCCCTGCACTTCGACGGCCCTGTGGTGCTCGCTGAATACACAGCAGGGTCGCCGAAATGGGATTGCCGAATCGGCCCGAATTGAAGAGAACGAAAAGTCACCAAACATGCGATGACTTTTCGATTCTCTTTGAATAACCTTGATTGTGCCTCCAACACCATTCATGAATTTATGACCTTAACATCGACTCTAGTAGCATGTTATTTTTTACTTCTAATGACAACCTTAACCTGTTTTGTTTTTTATTTGTCATATGGACCTACCTGGACGGGATTGCTATTATTGTATAACTTTATTGATTATAGAACATGTTAACGTTGCTAAAATTTAAAAAATGTTAATAAAAAATTAGCAGTACAAACCTAAGGAACAAAAATCAAGACAGTCGCTATGTAATTGGGCCGTCTCATACCATCTCCCTTTATATTTTTAGTCGTCGACATTCTTTTAATTACGTTGGCAAAATAGACTTTCTAATTACGGATATGGATATTAAAGCCTCACAATAAATCTGGAAAAATTCCAAGTAATTTTAAGGTTTTTTTTCTTCTCTTTATCCTACAGATCTCCATCTAATTATAAAAATGAGATTGAAGTGGCAAAAAGCCAAAAGTCACACTTGCTCTTTCCTTCGTTTCCATTACAGGACTATTTCTCATATAATAGTTTCAATTTCGACTTGTTCACCGATAAAGAATCTTCTGTCATTTTCCATAGTGTGCAAAAAAAAAATGCACGTATCTAAAAATCTATATATTCTCCTGAACGGCACTTGAGTAAGGTCATTTGCGTATTTCTTTGAGTTATGCACGGGCAGCACAAAAAAAAGGGAAAAAAATAACTATTTCAGGAGAACAGCAGAAAAAAAAAGTTGAAGCAGTGCAATTCTTTGAAGGCTTTTCTGGCAGTGGTTTATCAATTATACATTGATTTAGTGGGGGTGAGTCGGCCAAAAAAACAGAATAATTTCACATGCATCAAAGCTACTCTCTAGAAAATCCATTATTGACTCAGCGTAGAAAACCAAACATAAAAAAAGGAGAGTGTTCAGCAGGATAAAAGATGGTATTGAATCTACAGTAGATACTGTAGAGTAGTGATGGGCCGAACACCCCCGTGTTCAGTTCGCATTCGAACTCGAACATCCAAAAAAGTTCGACCGCAAACTTGAACACAATTCGAACACCATGCAAGTCAATGGGGCTCGACATTCAAATATTAAGGTCCCCTCCAAGAGGGCAAATATGCAAGATATTGGCCATGAAAGGTGTATGGGGGGTCCGGGTACTGCCCTGGGGGACAGGAAACAATAAAAAAAAAACAAAGCCAATACAATTTTAACCCTTTCACTGCTGAGTGTTGAGCCATTTCACCGCTGTGCTCTGAGCTAATTTTTACTGCTTTTGTTCATGTTTAAACGCGATTTGAAACCATGGGAAATGTTTGAGCAACAATGAGTGGGAAATGTTTGACCAACAAGGAGTGGGAAATGTTTGACCAACAAGGAGTGGGAAATGTTTGAGCAACATTGAGTGGGAAATGTTTGAGCAACAAGGAGTGGGAAATGTTTAACCAACAATGAGTGGGAAATGTTTGACCAACAAGGAGTGGGAAATGTTTGACCAACAAGGAGTGGGAAATGTTTGAGCAACAATGAGTGGGAAATGTTTGACCAACAATGAGTGGGAAATGTTTGACCAACAAGGAGTGGGAAATGTTTGACCAACAATGAGTGGGAAATGTTTATGAATTCCATAGATTTCAATGTTAAAAATATTCCTGTTTTAATTCAATATCTAATAAACCGTTTATTATTATATTCTGCAGTAAAAAGTCTTTTTAATTGTAGATTTTTTTAGGATCTTTTAAGCATTTTTTTGAAAAAAAAATTCTTGAACTCTCTGCGAAGGTCCCGAAAAGTTCGAAGTTCGCAAATTTTCGAACAGCCAATGTTCAAATCGAACTTTGAACCGATTCGAACCGGCAGCCCATCCCTACTGTAGAGCAGTAGGCAAAGCGCTATGAGTAGCCATGAACGGTGGGAGTTAGAGCCAAATGGACGGGTTCAGGGGGTTTGAAACTATAATTCCCGTCCTATACTTGAATTATTTGATCAGATTGTGTCGGGATAGCTTTAGATTCAGTGACGCCCCTCTTATTGTATATTACTAGAAGAAAAGCAGAAAGGAACCCCCAAAGTGATGTCAATTTGATTTAGAACAGCTCACAATAGTCTTAGTAGAGAAGAGAATGTGAATGCTGGAATATACACTGATCAGCCACAGCATTAAAACCACCTGCCTAATATTGTGTGGGTCTCCTTGTGCTGATGCCTCATTGCATGGACTCCACAAGCCCTCTGAATGTGTCCTGTGGTATCTGACACCAAGACATTAGCAGCAAATCCTTTAAGTCTTGCACGTTAAGAGGTGTGGCCTCCATGGATCGGATCTGTTGTTTCAGCACATCCCACAGATGCTCAACCGGATTGAGATATAAGGAATTTGGACACCTTTAAATCTTTGTTATGTTCCTCAAATCATTCCTGGAGAGTTTTTGCAGTGTGGCAGGTGGCATTATCCTGCTGAAGGATGCCATTGCCATCAGGGAACACCATGCCGTGAAGGGATTACGTGTACTGCGGCAATCTCTAGGTAGGTGGTACGTGTCACATGTGTCCTGTCATCTTTCTATCATGGCCAGTATTATGGTTTATAGCAACTTGAGCTACAGTAGCACTTCTGTTTGATGTGACCATACAGGCTAAGCTTCAGTCTCCACATCCATCAATGAGCCTTGGGCGCCCATGACCCTGATGCTGGTTCACCGTTTTCTTTCCTTGCACCACTTTTGGTAGGTACTAACCAATGCACTCTGGGAACACCCCACAAGACTTACCGTTTTGGAGATGCTGTGTCCCAGGTGTCTGGCCGTCACTATTTGGCCTGTGCCACAGTCACTCTGTGATCTTTTCGCCCATTTTTTCTGCTTCCAACACTTGAAATTCAAGAACTGACTCTTCACTTGCTCCTAATATATCCCACCCCATGACAATATATCCCGCCCCATGACAATATGTCCTGCTCAGCAGCAATATATATAACCCCATGACAATATATCCCGCCCCATGACAATATGTCCCACCCCGTGACAACATATTCCACCCTGTGACAGGCGCCTTTGCAAACATATAATCAATGTTATTCACATTACCTTTTGGAGGTGTTAATGTTGTAGCTGATCAGTGAATGATCTTGTGAATGAAGGCTTGTGCACCGATTTTTTTTTCGGTTCGATTCGGTTCGATTTGTTCGGATGTTTAAAATTTTTGATTCGGCTCGTTTCGACCGATTTCTGTTTCGATTCGGTTCGGTTAGGCTCTTTTTTCGTGTACATTTTTTTTTCGGAATATCGACCATTTGTCGTGTTTTCGGGTCACTTTGCTCGTTTTTTGTATCGACTTTTCGGAAATTTCAGAAATTTTCGTTTTTTCGGAACGTCTGTTCTCCTCGTTTCAAAGTGTCTACGATAATTCTGGCGATTCTATCGTGTTTTTTTTTATTAAATAAAGATCCTTTATTTCTTATGAATAATTGAATATACATTTCACAACTTTTTTTAATCATATTAAAATGGTATGAAAGCCAAGGAACAAAAAAAATGAACAAAATGATTTAGAAAACGCTAAACTGACCCGAATGCCACAAGAAACAAGTGATACGCATTTACAAATACAAAATTTACAGAATCAGTGATATAACCGATAATAGTTAAATATACGATGTCCAGAATTACCGAAATGGAACCGAAATCACGAATGGAACCGAAATCATGAATAGAGCAAAAATAAATTTCGATTTGACACATTTCAAGTCCATTCGAAAAATCCGAAATTTTTTCGTTTCGGCTCGGAAAACTTTTTGGATCTATCGGTTTTCGGGTCCGACCCGATTCGGAAATTCGGCCGAATCCGAAGACACGAATCGGGAAATTTCGTGAAAATTCCGAAATTCCGAAACCCGAAACGCACATCCCTAGTCTTTGTATGGATACATTGGTGTTTCTACATGTTGAGTATAGGAATGAGTTAGTGCAGTAGATATGATCGGATCTGTATGTTGTGGCTAAAACCTAAGAGTGCTTAGTCCAGATCCTTGTTTAATGTGCTGACAGGTCATCTGCAAGGCCTTAGGCGCCTCCTATATAGCCTAATCTTAGCATGGAGCTGCCTCTGAGAAAGCCTCAAACAATGAACTGGTTCGGAAAACTTACTCGTAAACCTGGTAAATAATGTACTAGTCAAGCTCCGTTGGCTATTTCTGTCTTTGGGAATGGTATATTCATGAACCATTAACCAAGAAAACAGAATCCAAGGCACAAAATGTTGACCAAGGGAAGGCTACAAGACAAACTTAATGGTATCTATATCCTACCAGCAACAATCAATAACTTCTTTTTGATCTTCTTATATTTCAGGTCAGTCGTTTCTGTTTTATGCACCTGTACTGCCCTTAAAGCGCAATGCGATATCTCATCCCTTGCTGAGGTAGCACAGTTTCTACTTTCCTCAATACAACGTTGAGTGCCACCATGTTTCACCCGCCATGATCGGAACTAACCGGGAGCCGCCATGCATTGATGCATGATAGGCCCTCAGCAGTGGTGTTGACAGGCTAACTGCCACTGAGGGATGCCACCCCCCTTGTGGCATGCCGCATGTGAGGGACAACAAATCTATGACAGGGAATAACTCCTTTTTATCAATATTATGTACACAAAAAAATGGCTGACATATGAAGGGACTGACTGCCTGTCACATGAACCCATCTTGTAATGGGATTAACAGGTTCACTTTTAAGGAACAGTCATTGGAGATCAATTTCTATTTTTACCTGGTACGGTAAGGTGACCATAGAGTTACTAATCTTCAAAATACTTGTAATAATCATTTAAATCTATTATAATGTACTGCTTTGGAAAGTGTTTTAGATATGGAGTCTTTGAGGGATCATTTCTGTGAGCGTGGTGAGTGGCAGCACACATATAATATGTGATGGCATTGATGGCAAAGTGTTCTATGTAATGATACTTATGAAAGACGATGCAAATCCATCATTGAAATATGTGCCCAGACATGCAAACTAGTAACCCGTCTCGCCAGGTTTCTATTGTCATTGTGGAGCACCCATGGCCAAGTTTGCAACAGCGGCAGTACGTGGTAGTGGATGATGGAGGTTTGAACCGCAGAATTTTTCAGAACTTGGAATGTGAAGCTCAGCGTTCTTCGTTTTATAACTTTGAGTGAATGGTGTTCTGGATCAGAACCAGACCAATGTTACATCGCCCAAATGCCCGGCAAACTCTGGCTCATTGTTGAGTGCAAAGTGGTTCTTGCGGCTGGTTGACTCGTATGACTCAGCGCTAGACCCCCTCCAAGACCCCATTAGAAATTCCCTTCCTACCTTTGCCTTTTCACTGATAGCTTGATGTTTAGAACTTACTCCTGTTGTCTGATATGACTGTTATGCATCAGTTTATTTTGACTCCTTTCCAACACCACCTCCATCTTTTATTTTGTCTCCTTGTTATTTTGGAAGTCTTAGTCACGTGTCTGTCTGTAATGTCACGACCAACAAACCTGGGTTCTAGGGTATCAGATTGGAGAAGGGCCGCGTTCCTTTCTTTCATTAAATTACAATGCTATTCAGAGAAAGGTGAAAACCAGGAGAATTGGCAGGAGAAGAGAACAATCTAGACCAAATAGCCGATATGGAAAGTGAGATAAATGGGAGAATATTTTCTGGTTTGGCTATTTTGACCTAGAATTTTCACTTCTCCAGTTATTCTCCTGAGTTTCACCTGTCTTTGAATAGACCTGCATGTTTTTAAAAATTCCGTGTTCCCATGCTTAGCCTTTTTGGAAGGAAGGAGCTAAATCCTTAGTGGTCCTGCAAGAGGATAAAAAGTATTTCTTAGTGGTCCGGTTGAAGAGCTGTGATGACCATGGTATTCATACCTTCTCAGTGCTCTGACCAGCATAGATGCTGCAGTCCCCTGAAAAACATCCTAGTATCCTGGTGGGCCAGTTCTGGAAGTCACGGAGGGGACATTACTTTAAAAAATCCAGCGTTGATTTCAGGAGGGCCCCCTGGAGCCACCAGGCCCTTTTACCAATCATAGGCTGTGTCAACCTCCAGGTTGGTGGAGTTGTAGTTGCAGAGAGATGTTATGCAGTACCTTGTGTTACAGCTAAGCATGGGGTGGGTTAGGGCAGCGGTCAGTAACCTCGGCCCTCCAGATGTTTTGGAACCACGTCTCCCACGGCACGAGGCTCAACCGCTCATTAGGTTGAAATAGCATCGAAATATCTGGACGACCAATGATTCTGATCCCTGGATTGACGCAGCTTCTCCGTACAGATATCTACACTTTTGACTCTTCACATCTCTTAAGTTTCCGTTGACCCCTTAAATGCCAACGTCCTGTAAAATTGAAGTACCTCTATGATCTAAACAGCCCAAACCTAACCTTAAGTGCAGCCACCCCACAGTTAACTCAGGACAAAAGGTCTCTAATTTATAAAACCGTCACATTATGGAATTCTGCTAATTCTAAATGTTTATATATGTGCACTAAGAGACAATGTAGCCACGTCTACCCATAACAACAACATCAACATTAATTATATGCGCTTTAGCGGCTTTGTGACCATGATTAATTGTCTTTATCCTATTATAACCCTCCCTCATGTCAAGTCATCACACCCCCATATAGATTGTAACTTCTCTCGGGAATAAAGTCCCATAATCCATCATCTTGTATCATTCGCACTTATGTTTCAGTGTCCTTTTGAATCGTACAAAGCTATGGAACCTGTAGGAGCTATATAAATAAATTATTATAACGATAACCCCTGTGCAAAGCTGCCGAAATTGTTATCATTATGTAAATAAATAAATAATTAAGGGGTTATTCTATAAGCGCCGAACTTGTCAAAGGTGAATGTCTCCATATGGTGCAATTATGTGGCAATTCGTGGCAACTTGCCGGCGAAATACGGTGCAATTCCTCTCAGATAGTCGCAATTTGGCGACCTTCGGCAGCGGTGAAATTCCCCATAGAGAAGTAATGGTTAATCTTTTCAGACAACGCCCAGATTTCCGGTGCTTTCGTTCCACATGTTTAAACAGGCGAATCCCATAGGATTCAATGTAAAAAAAAAATTCCCGTCTTTATTAATTTTTTTTATTCAACCGTTTATTCTTTTCATTTTTAGCAAAAAGTATTTTTAATTACTTATCTTTTTAGAATTTTTTTAAGCATTTTTCTTGATTTTTTTCAGCAAAATTTTTAAATCCAATTTTTATTAAGTTCCGTTTTTTTTATTTTTCTTCTGTAACAGATCTTTTTATTATTATTTCTTGGGCCTCATATATTATTTCCAGGCAATCTCACGCATTATTTTTGTTTAAAACGCCTTTTAAAGATTGTGTTGTTTTTTTTCTTTGTTTTTTATTACTGAAGGGATTTACCTATCACGAGTACAAACGCAAATCAAGCAGAGGCTGAATTTTCCTGCTATCAAATACCCCTGTTTGGCGGGTGGTCAGCTTTTTTTCCATGCGGTGTTCGGCGGCTGATCGGAGGCATTCGGCAGTCTGTTCAGCGGCATTCGGTGGCTGATCGCAGGCGCTCGGTGGTCTGTTCAGCGGCATTGGGTGGCTGATCGGAGGCGTTCAGCGGTCTGTTCCCCGGCATTGGGTGGCTGATCAGAGGTGTTCGGCAGTCTGTTCAGTGGCATTCGGTGGCTGATCGGAGGCATTCGGCAGTCTGTTCAGCGGCTTTGGGTGACTGATCGGAAGCATTCGGCGGTCTGTTCAGCGGAATTCGGCGGCTGATCGGAGGTGTTCGGCAGTCTGTTCAGCGGCAATGGGTGGCTGATCGGAGGCGTTCGGTGGTCTGTTCAGCGGCATTGGGTGGCTGATCGGAGGCATTCGCCGGTCTGTTCAGCGACAATGGGTGGCTGATCGGAGGCATTCGACGGTCTGTTCAGCGGCATTGGGTGGCTGATCGGAGGCGTTCGGTAGTCTGTTCAGCGGCATTGGATGGCTGATCGGAGGCATTCGGCGGTCTGTTCAGCGGCGTTCGGCTGATCGGAGGCATTCGGCGGTCTGTTCAGTGGCGTTCGTCTGATCGGAGGCATTCGGCGGTCTGTTCAGCGGCGTTCGGCCGATCGTCAGCTGCATTCGGTGGCTTATCGGATGCGTTCAGCAGGTTTAGTGACGGCGTTCTGCAGATCCATGCAGCGCACTTAGGGGACCCTGCGGGTCATGCTGAATTCACCGCAGAGTCAGCAAATTGAACTCACCAAACTGCGCCCAACAAGAGATTTCTGTAAATTTCGGTGAATAACCCCTTAATAATTTACTGGAAAATAATGAACAAATCCCAGTATAACGAGACATATTTTGGTCCAGGGATGCAATTTCCTGTTTAAGACTTAACATTTGTAGAATAATTAGAATAATTACATGTTACCCATATCGTTCCCCGAAAAAACTCAAATTCCCTTATTTCTAGGTTTTTAGCAGTGTTCCCAGGTCTCATGGGATGTCTGGGTAAAATAACCCATTTTACTCAATTACTTCATTTTTTTTTTCCTGGTTTGAACAGCAGATGTCTCCAACCTCCCTCGAATAAACTGCTAGTACAGCAAGGATGCCTGGCAGCCTCAGCGCTCCTATTGGCTCGTTGGGATGGTGATGCTACAGGGTAGCCCCTTTTAAGAGAAAAGCATAGTACCTCAGAGCTCTGTCAGTGTATCTCTCTGTGCTAAGGAAGCGGAGACCTGAGGAAAGCCCCTCCAAAAAAGGCAAACATGAGTGAGGTGAGTGACCGCTCTCCTGTAAGAGAAAAAGCTGGATACAATGTATCATTCTTATTTTTATTTACAAGTCTATATTTCTATTTTTCTATTGTTATTATTGTTGCAGTCTTGATTTTTTTTTATTTCAGCATTTTTATCCCTCTTTTTATACATAAATATATTAATATACAGAGATTAAAAAATGCTAAAATAAATATGAACAGTGTAACAATAATTTATATATATATATATATAACAGTTGCATTAATCCAGATATTCTGTAGAAATTTAACCTGGGAAAATTATGCGAATAGCACATCTACTAATTTATTTATTTATTTATTTATAAAGGATTTTACCAGGAAGGATACATTGAGATTTCTCTCGTATTCAAGTATGTCCTGGGTTCAAGAACATTAAATTGTTACAGTGTTACAGAAATACAAAGTAATAAAATGCAAAATATTTAAAAAAAATGCAGAAATATACAGATTAACAGAAAGTAAATATTAATACTAATACTAATGAATCGCATCACGCGTGGATTTTAGAATTTTCGATAAAATAATCAATTCAATAATTACACATTTTATATCGATGTACATATGTTTCCATTTTATTATATTTATTCTAATTTATTTTATTACATTTATTTTATTGATCACATTTTATCCCATTTTATTTCATTATTTTTCTTGATCACGTTTTATTCCGTTTTTTATATATGGTTTTTATTGAGCACGAACATCTTTTTTTATTATTATTATTTTTATTGATCACGTTTTATTCCATTTTTTTAAAAAATATATTTTTATTGATCACGTACATCTTTTTATTTTTATTATTATTATTATTTCTATTGATCACGTTTCATTCCATTTTTTAAAATTATTTTTATTGATCACATTTTATTCCATTTTTGTAAAATAATTTTTATTGATCAAATACATTTTTTGATTATTATTTTTATTGATCGCTTTTTTATTCCATTTTTTTAAAATTATTTTTATTGATCTCGTACATTTTTTTTATTATTATTTTTACTGATCACGTTTTATTCCATTTTTTTAATTATTATTATCGATCACGTTTTATTCCATTTTATTACCTTTTACCTGCGTCGCTTGGAATATCGATAAGATAAATAACAATAAAGGTCGTGTATACGCTCGTCCTTTCTTTATATATTATTATCACTGTAAAATCTGTATAGAAAAGGTTTTTAAATCATGTTTTTCTTATTGCTAGGTGACAGGTGATTGATAGATTCCAGGTTCACTGCATTTAACCCTTCCTAGTGAGTCTCTAGCTGCACTGGCTTTAAAACCAATTAGCCGCAGGTTCAGCGCATTTCTTTAGTATGTTAGGTGAGGCGTAATTGTTTTTCCTGCGTCGATATGTCACTCACAGGGAACAAGTCACTCCATTCATATGCGCGAGGCACAGTTCATGATAAATGTTTAATAATCCCATAGGGGACTGCTGGAAAATGTCAGTGACCCCCTCTGGGGATCGGTTTGCCGTCCGCACTATACATTGCCATTATTACCTAATAAGGCCGGTGATTATCTTTCCCGGCTAATGTGCAGACATTATGTTGCATAAATGGTGCTCTAGGCAAAATACCATTTTTTTTCTTGTTTTGTGTTGGTGCAGCAGATATGATGTTCAGTGTTTGGGTTCTAAAGTTCTTTACTGTGTTACAATTCACGAGATGAAAGTGAAAACAAAACCATAAAATAATGTTAAAACAAGTTATTTACTCACCCCACGTGTAACCTGGAGCTTTGTATAGGAGGTGTGGGTCCCCTGCATGCGTTCACATTCCCAGGGTTCATAACAGTCTACGGGCGGGATGTGGCTGCAGCATAATCTGCGGAGGAGACACAGTGTCATTGATACATTCTGATTATTAAACATAATCAACAGAGGATCCCGATGTGGGATCTTACAGCAAGAGCAACGCGAAGGGAAACATACAGGCGCTCCTCAACTAATGATTCACCTGAGATTAAGCAACAATATCCACACATATATATACAGTTGTGTTCAAAATTATTCAACCCCCACTGAAATTGAGTGTTTTGGCCAGTTTGACATTGATTTTGATCATTCAGTCATCTTGCTTACAATTAAATCAAAGAGGCACGTGTAGGTCAGACAGATATAACATAACATTTATAATGAAATAACCACAAATGTCTTTTCTGTGCTCACATCATTATCAGTTTTATTCAACCCCCAAGTGACATTCAATCTTAGTACTTAGTACAACATCCTTTTACAGTTATAACAGCTTTTAGACGTGAAGCATAGCTTGACACAAGTGTCTTGCAGCGATCTACGGGTATCTTCGCCCATTCGTCATGGGCAAAAGCCTCCAGTTCAGTCACATTCTTAGGCTTGCGCACTGCAACTGCTCTCTTTATGTCCCACCAGAGGTTCTCAATCGGATTTAAGTCAGGTGACTGCGATGGCCACTCCAAAATGTTCCAGCCTTTAATCTGCAACCATGCTCTAGTGGATTTGGAGGTATGCTTGGGATCATTGTGCTGTTGAAAGGTCCAACGTCTCCCAAGCCTCAGGTTTGTGACGGACTGCATCACATTGTCATCCAATATCTCCTGGTACTGAAGAGAATTCATGGTACCTTGCACACGCTGAAGCTTCCCTGTACCTGCAGAAGCAAAACAGCCCCAAAGCATGATTGACCCCCCGCCATGCTTCACAGTAGGCAAGGTGTTCTTTTCTTCATAGGCCTTGTTCTTCCTCCTCCAAACATAGCGTTGATCCATGGGCCCAAACAGTTGTAATTTTGTTTCATCAGTCCACAGAACACTATCCCAAAACTTCTGTGGTTTGTCCACATGACTTTTGGCATACTGCAGTCGACTCTTCTTATTCTTTGGAGACAGCAAGGGGGTGCGCCTGGGAGTTCTGGCATGGAGGCCTTCATTGTGCGCCATATTGTCTGAGCTGAAACTTCAGTACCCACATCTGACAAATCTTTTCTCAGTTCCTCAGCAGTCACACGGGGACTTTTCTCCACTCTACGCTTCAGGTAGCGCACAGCAGTCGAAGTCAGCATCTTCTTTCTGCCACGACCAGGTAGCGTTTCAACAGTGAAATTTGCGAATGATGAATTTGCGAATGATGCTTCCTATGGTCTCTCTTGGTATGTTTAACATCTTTGCAATCTTCTTATAGCCATTGCCCTTCCTGTGAAGAGTAATCACCTCTTCTCTTGTCTTCCTGGACCATTCTCTTGACTTCACCATGTTTGTAACCACACCAGTAAATGTCTAGAAGGAGCTGAGTATCACAGTCATTTTAAAGCTGCCTAATTGGTGCTTATTATGCTTTAGTGCTGCTCCGTGACAGCCACAGGTGTTTTCAATACCTGATTGAAAACACTTGAATGAACCTCTGTTCTTCAGAGTGGTAGTCTTTAAGGGGTTGAATAATTGTGTCAATGAAGAATTCACAAAAGAAACATTTACTACTGTATTACAAAACCAATTGATGTCATTTTAGTTGCATATGGTTCTTTAAAAAGTCCTTGTAGGATTTCATTCTGAATACAATTACAAATGTACACTAAATTCCCTAAAACCCTTTACAGCATTGGGGGTTGAATAATTTTGAACACAACTATATACTGTATATACTATACTTCCAAGAACAAGACATACATATGTTGCGGGTAAAGCCAGGAGTGCAGTTAATCCTAGGAGTACCCGAGTAATCCTGACATCACCCAAAACCACTGGGTAAAGCTGCAAAAAAATGAAAATTTCGGACTTTACCCGGGTAATCTTAGGACTAACCTACTGCCCTTGGGTAACGGTCCGGAAGAGCTGAAAAATCCGCACTTTACCCGGATAATGTGCAAGTCTGAAGCTTCACCCGGGTAATCTGAGGACAATCCACAGCTTCACTCAGCTAATCTGCAGAGCATCCAACCCCGCTTGGGTAACAGTGAATTTTGCTATTATCTATGGATATTATCAATGAAAATGGCAAAAAACAAACATTAAAACGTATTGCGGATATAATGAATATACAGAGTAACAGGATATGTGTCTTATATGAATGTTAAAGAGTTACATGATCTTTATTATGTGTCATATGTGCTTATATATCATTTATAAAACATAATAACCATCAGGTTACTCTTTATATAATATCTTTATCTTCATAAATTAACTTTCAGACAATAAACACACAGAGTTACATGACGGTTATTTAGTGCGGTTTGTGGCTGTGGATACAATTTCATTAAAAATAACAAAAAACACTATTTTGTTATCGGTCAGATAACAGTTTGCAGCTTTACCCGGGTAATCCTCGGAATTCAGTCATCTGTAACCTGCTGAAAACCCAAGAAAAGCGCAGTACCCAGAGGCGTTTGGATATTTTGCAGATTACCCGGATAAAGTACGATGTTTCGTTGCACATCACACTTTATCCAGCAACACTAGGGTAATGTGTGAATTACCCGGTTAAAATAGAGCAGAAAAGCGGCGTACCCAGAGGTCTCTGGATACTTTGCAGATTACCCGGGTAAAGTCCGAAATTTGTGTTTGTTTCTAGGTGTGAGTGTGTGTTTACACATGAATAGGTGTATGAGTATATAGATATGCGAGTAAGCATATGGTTTGAGTGTATGTATATTGGTGTGTGTGAAAGTGCTTGTGTTGAGATTATGTGCGTATATACTATATACTGTATAGGTGTGTGAGTATGTATACATGTAAGTATGAGAGTGTGTGTGTATGTATAGGGTTGTGGGTGTATATATACTATAAATACGCATGTGTGTATGTTTATACAGTAGATATGTGAGTATGTACCCAGGTGTGAGTGTATGTATATAGGTATGTGTGGGAGTGACTGTGCATGTGTATGTATATAAGGGTTATGTGTGTGTGTATACTATAAATTGGCATGTGTGTATCTATAGTGGTATGTGTGTATATACTATATATATGTAGGTGTGTATATACTATATATAGGTGTGTGTGTCTGCATAGGGATATGTGTGCATATAGATGTGTGAATATGGTTCTAGATATGTGACTATGTATACGGGTGTGAGTGTATATACTAAATATAGGTATGTGTGTATATACTATATATAGGTGTGTGTGTGTCTGCATAGGGATATGTATGTATATAGGTGTGTGAATATGGTCATAAATATGTATACGAGTGTGAGTGTATTATACAATTATGTCTGTATGTATATAAGGTCTAAGTGTGTATGTGCTATATATAGGTATGTGTATGTGTAGGGGGTTTCTATATATTGGGGCGTATGTATATAGATATGTGTACGGGTGTGAGTGCATGCAGAAAGGCATTTGTGTGTGTATACAGGTATGTCCATATACTTATGTATATACTATAGGTTTATGTATACATTGGTGAGTAAAATCTAAGTGTTAGTATATATATAGTTATACACAGGGTGTGTGAGTATACTGAGTGTATGTATATATATATATATATATAAATAGAGGTATGTGTATATAGCTGTGGGATGTTTTTTTTCTTGTATTTTTTTACATGTGTTCTTGATGAGGATCACTGCCCCCCCCCCCGTGTTTTACGATGTTTGTTTACCAAACAAATAGATTTTTGTGATATTCTGTCTAAACAGTAGTATTTAAGGTACAGGAATAAAGCCTGGGTCGCACACAGTGTGCTGTATGTGGCTGCCTGGTGTCGTGCTTATAGGAGGGGGTATTCCTACACGGCGCTCTTGGATTTCCTGAGCGCTTCCCATGCAAATCCTACTTTGACTTTAGAATGTGCTGCATTCAAATCCACCCGGCTATTTCCATAAATTCATTCAGCGCGCCGGGCTTTTATGAACTGTTGACTGTGATCTCCGTGGCACTGTACATAAAGTAACAATCCATCACCGCGATGCCGGGCCATGGCAGCTCTAACAGGAGCGATGCCAAGCCGATACACCCCCTGCTCCACATTTATTGTATGTTTTGTGTATTATTAGCCCGTCGCCAATCGACGCGTGGGATTTTTCACGCCGAGATATTTCATTCAAACGCTCCACATGTTTCCCTCAGCCTCCTCGCCTTCTTTTATTCTCTCGATTTCCGCCCGTATGTGCTTTCGCTGCTGACGTGTCGCCTTTTAACGCTCAACCATTAACGCAATCGATTGTAAAAAGCTTAAATGACTCGTCCGTCACATTGCGTCCCTGTGGGTCAGGATCTCTCGAAATGCGCTGGGTCTTGTGTACAGCTCAGAATCAGATATGATTCCCCAGGCTGTGGAAAACCGTCAAGATCGCTTCACTAGAGATCACTGAACTTTTTATTTGTTTCATTTTTTTTATCTGTCACATGTGACTTAATCGTAATTTTTCTGTTTGCATCTGTTGGTAAAACCGTAATTGGTTACCAAGGAGATTATCTATCGGTGATCACGGGATCCAATCCAGTGTCTGTCACAGGGTTTTTCTCGTTTCAGATCTAATTCTGAATTTTCAAAATAGTAGAATAACAAGCAGAGGGAGACTGGGGGAAGAAAGCCCCCAGTCTCCCTCCGCGATCAATCACGAGAGGCAAGATCCTGCCGTTCATGTGACCCAGCAGCCTGATTCTCCATGGCGTCCTATGGACGCCATGGAGGGGGTGCTGGGGACGGCGCTGCAGAGCTGCCTCCAGCATCCGCGAACTTAGCAATCGCTAAAGGGCAGGCTGCCGGACTCGGCGCCTGCCCTGCGATCTGCTGGGGAAACCAGGACGCTAAGGGGAAGCTAATTTTTCCCCTTTGCATCCCGGTTTTAGCTCAGGGCAGCTGATAGTGCCCTAAAGATTTTATTAAATTTAAACCCTTCAAAGTTTCCAACTCTTACCCCTTTCAGGATTATAACAATTCTTAACCCATCCAAGACTTTTCATAAGTTTATAACCCTACCTGAGGTCTTTTGAAAATGATGGAAATTTGGTTCACAATATATGGCCATAAATTGCTTATGTCTGTCACAGCGCCAATGTATCCCAACTTTTGGCAGGTCCTATCCTTCTCACCTAATGACTGCTATTATGGGAATTAACTCACTTATCGAGGACTGAATCCTTTCTGGAGCTCCCTGCAGTTCAAGGCTCAATAGATCCTGTGGGTGGATCACCTGTGACAGGGAGGGGTGCTTACCCAAGGGGTGTCAGCCCTTTTCATACAGAATACACAAGGAGGGCAGCACTCAACCACAGCATGTGGGTGCTTCTCAAGACAATGTAATACAGAAAACCAGAAAGAGCGCCCTCCATTAACACATTGAAAGGCTTCAACAGCAGCTTATACATATAAACATTAAAAATTATACCAAATTTTAACCCTTCAAAGCTTCCGACTCTTACCCCGTTCAGGATTATAACAATTCTTAACCCATTCAAGACTTTTCAAAGGTTTATAACCCTGAGCTCTTTTGAAAATGATGGAAATTTGGTTCACAATATATGGCCATAAATTATTGCTTAATCCTGCCAACAACGCCAATGTATCCCACCTATATATAATTATAGATAATAATACAAAAGCTAATAATAAAAAAGACGTTTGTCACGTTGTAGCCCTATGGGTCAGGATCTTTCAGCATGTGCTGGCTGTAAAGCTCAAAATCAGATATGATGCCGCTGGCCATTGCAAACTGTCGAGATCACTTTACCAGAAATAACTAAACTTTTTATATACACATACTTTTCATTTTTTTTATCTTTCATATGTGACTTAATATTAATTTTCCCGTTTGCGTCTGTTGGGAAAATGGTAATTAGTTACCAAGGTGATTATTTATCAGTGATCTGACGATAAAATCCAGTGTCTGTCACAGGGTTGCTGTGGTTTCAGGACTAATCCTGAATTTCCAACACATTTAAAAAATAGTAAAATAATTATAAAATAAATAAATATATGTATATATAAAATAATATATTTATTATATATATAATATATAATATATTATAATAAAGTATAAAAGTTTAATAATAAAAAAAGACGTCTGTCACGTTGTGTCCCTAAAGGGTCAAGTCCTTAGGGAATGAGCTGGGTCTTGTGTAAAAGTCACAATCAGATATGATGCCCCTGGCCATGATCACTGAGCTTATGTAGATTTATTTTTTATCTTTCATATGTGACTTAATAGTAATTTTTCTGTTTGCATCTGTTGGGAAAACCGTAATTGGTTACCAAGGAGATTATCTATCGGTGATCAAGTGGTCCAATCTGTTGTCTGTCACAGGGTTTCTCTGGCTAAAGGTCTTGTGTGTTTAGTTAAGAAAATATTTTCCTCTATATTTGTCACTGGGTGCATCCATTGTGTGATATTTTCCTCTATATGTATCACTGGGTGCATTCATTGTATGATATTTTCCTCTATATGTGTCACTGGGTGCATCCATTGTGTGATATTTTCCTCTATATGTGTCACTGGGTGCACCCATTGTGTGATATTTTCCTCCATATGTGTCACTGGGTACATCCATTGTGTGATATTTTCCTCTATATGTGTCACTGGTTGCATCCATTGTTTGATATTTTCCTCCATATGTGTCACTGGGCGCATCCATTGTGTGATATTTTCCTCCATATGTGTCACTGGGCGCATCCATTGTGTGATATGTTCCTCTATATGTGTCACGTTCCCATGTTCCAACCCTGTCTCCCTGCCCTCTATATTCCTTATGTCTGTGTTTCCCTGTGCTGCTTTCCCTGACATGCAGCTCAGGGGTTAAGTTTATGCTCGTTGAGCTTCTGCTGGTGATATGGGCTGATTACTCCCCTATTTAAAGCCATGGGCCCATATCACCATGCTCTTGCATCCTGGTTCACTTCAGCTTCAGATTTGTTCCTGAGAGATCCCTGTTATTCTATCCTAGTGCTTTCTCAGTGTTTCCCCCCTGTCTGAGTTCTAGGTTTCTGATTGACTTCCTGGTATTGACCCTCTGGCTGGCAAGCTTCCAGTCAAGCCAGCGGTGCCAGTCCCAAGCTGTGTGTCAGCGGTGCCAGTCCCAAGCTGTGTGTCAGCGGTGCCAGTCCCAAGCTGTGTGCCAGTACCAAGCTGTGTGCCAGCGGTGCCAGTCCCAAGCTGTGTGTCAGCGGTGCCAGTCCCAAGCTGTGTGTCAGCAGTGCCAGTCCCAAGCTTTGTGCCAGCGGTGCCAGTCCCAAGCTGTGTGCCAGTCCCAAGCTGTGTGCCAGCGGTGCCAGTCCCAAGCTGTGTGTCAGTGGTACCAGGAACCCAGTCAAGCTGTGTGTCAACGGTGCCAGTCCCAAGCTGTGTGTCAGCGGTGCCAGAAACCCAGTCAAGCTGTGTGTCAGCGATGCCAGTCCCAAGCTGTGTGCCAGTCCCAAGCTGTGTGCCAGTACCAAGCTGTGTGTCAGCAGTGCCAGAAACCCAGTCAAGCTGTGTGTCAGCGGTGCCAGTCCCAAGCTGTGTGTCAGCGGTGCCAGAAACCCAGTCAAGCTGTGTGTCAGCGGTGCCAGTCCCAAGCTGTGTGTCAGCGGTGCCAGAAACCCAGTCAAGCTGTGTGTCAGCAGTGCCAGTTCCAAGCTGTGTGTCAGCGGTGCCAGAAACCCAGTCAAGCTGTGTGTCAGCAGTGCCAGTTCCAAGCTGTGTGTCAGCGGTGCCAGAAACCCAGTCAAGCTGTGTGTCAGCGGTGCCAGAAACCCAGTCAAGCTGTGTGTCAGCGGTTCCAGAAACCCAGTCAAGCTGTGTGTCAGCAGTGCCAGAGCTACATTGCAACACCACTGTACCCATGCCCCACAGAGAGTCCGAGGTTTCCAAACCTCATGGTAAGGCACAGGTAGGCGAGCCTACTCCCACTGTGGCCGTGTCGTGTGGGGGGGTCACCAGTTCTAGATCTCGTTCAAGGAGAAGACGGGAAAAGGTGTCTAACCCTAGTCCCACTGATTCTATGTCCAGTCTAACTGATGCCAAGATCCCCCTACCCCATCATGTCCCTGAGGGCTATGTGCAGTCGCCCTTTGGACTGGTGTTCAGGAAGGACCACTGGGTTGCCATTCAAAGGAACCCTCATAGACGGGGGCGTCTTGTGGAGGAGGATGACGACTCTGAGTGGGACCTCAAAGGACTTTGGTGACTGGTGTTCGTGATCTGGTTTCCTGATTCTGTCTGTCATGTTTGTTGTTTTAGGTGCCCTGAGGTCACCTTTTTTGGAGGGGGCTACTGTCACGTTCCCACGTTCCAACCCTGTCTCCCTGCCCTCTGTATTCCTTATGTCTGTGTTTCCCTGTGCTGCTTTCCCTGACATGCAGCTCAGGGGTTAAGTTTATTGCTCGTTGAGCTTCTGCTGGTGATATGGGCTGATTACTCCCCTATTTAAAGCCATAGGCCCATATCACCATGCTCCTGCATCCTGGTTCACTTCAGCTTCAGATTTGTTCCTGAGAGCTCCCTGTCATTCTATCCTAGTGCTTTCTCAGTGTTTCCCCCTTGTCTGAGTTCTAGGTTTCTGATTGACTTCCTGGTATTGACCCTCTGGCCTGGCTGACGGATTTTCTCTGGTGCTATATCCCCGCTTTGGCTCAAGGTATACGTTTTGGTTTTGACCCCTGGCTTATTTATTAACGACTCTTCTGGACATCCCTAGCTGTTCTGTGCATATTGTATTATATGTTGTGTATCCCGGTAGACCACGGCTTTTGTATATTGAAGTCCTTCCCTGCAAGTTGTTTAGTACACTCCTTCAGGTGTCTGTGTTTTCCCCAGGACTCTGCACGGCTACAAAGGTAACCTTTTTCTATTAGTGCAGATTCGGCCACTCTATCAGTATAGGGCTCCTTCGGTATTAGCCGTGCAGAGGTCCCCAGTGTCTTCTGTGGTTTATTTCCTAATCCTGATTGTTGTGTCATGCATCTCTGCATATAGCGGCTTTTCCTCATACCTGGGCCCTACTTGGCGCAGGCCGGGTACCGCCATAGTGGCTGAACGTGACAATATGTGTCACTGGGCGCATCCATTGAGTGATATTTTGTGTTGTGAACTGCCCCCCCACAGTATCTTTCCATCACTTGCTCCTCATTGTGTGGCTTAGGCCATAGAATGGAGTGAATGGGTCAGTCATCGACTCACATCATTGTATTGTGTGGGACGTATTCAAAGGACATCACCTGGGGGTAGATTAGAAGTCTTTTAAGCTCCCTGTTTTATCTCATTCCACTGCCATCTCTTATCGCAGGTAGAATGGAGAATAATAGCCTGATGCTACCTTATCTAAACATTTCCTCCTCCCCCTCATTTACTGTTAAATACTGTCTAAAATAAAGCACAGCCACAAAGTAAAACGTTTGTACAGATTTTGGTAAATGTTGCATCATGGGAAAAACCCACAAAATGGAAACAGAAAATAAAAAACCTAAATGTATGTTTCCTTTTTCTATGAAATTACTTCAAGGAAAGAAAAAAAGCAGCAGCATGTGTTGTATAAGGTGGTTTAATAATATGGTGTTTATAAGGTGATTATATTTGTAATGCACACGTGAGCTAGTTCCAGCTTATGTAAATGGTTGTGTCGCTTTAATCAATGAAATGTATTCAGATTACACCCAGATTAAGGTCAACTGTAGGGTTTGCTGAATGTGTGGGGTTGGCACCTACTGGAAGAGTCATGGAGACACAAAGCTGTTGCAGCAAGATCTATTTGTTTAAAAGTAGCAATCATAAGAGGGCTATATCAGGATGATGAAGGCACTGGATCTGGCTGGAGCACCATCAAAACCCTTATCAAAAAATGGAGAAAATGTGGCTACAAAGAGAGATTGCAAAGATCAGGAGAATCCATGATGTGAGGATGTTGTGAAAAAAATGAGTGTCAGAGAGGCTACCAATACCCTACCCTACAGAAACACAGAAGGAGTTACGAGAAATTTACCCACTGCATGCGACCACCGTCTCTTCTATCATGCACATCTGGGCTATAGAGTATGGTGGCAAGACGGAGACCCTTCCTGACAAAAAGGAACATCCCAGCCCTTCTAAACCATGCCTAAAGATTCAGTCAACACAAACCATGTGGTAAAACATGCTATGGTCTGACAAGGCAAAGGTTGACGATTTTCTCCTAAAGAGTTACATTTTGGCATAAAACCAATAAAGCTCATTGACCAAGGAACACCAAAGTGACTTTGAAACATGGTGGTGCGTTGAGGCTGCTTCTCATCCGGTGGGGGGGCTGCTTCGCATCATGCGTTCAGGCTGCTTCTCTTCAGCTGGGTCGGGAGTTTTTCTCAAGTCAGAAAGGATAATGGATACCATCTAGATATTTTAGCACACAAATCTGTTGCCTCTGTCGAAAAGTTGAAAGTGAAGAGCAACTTTGCACTCAAGTACTATCTTGGAGAGCCCACACCTCAACCACACATCCCACCAAAACCAAAACCTGTGTTCAGAGAGCTGAACATAGATCACCTCACAATCTGAAGGAATTTGAGTGGGATAAATGTCCAAAGTCTAGATGTGCCTAGCTTATTCCCAAAGACTCACTACCAAGCGCTCTCATGTTTGTTTCTCAGGCATGGTTATTGTGAAGGGCTTTTCTTGAGGAAGCTGAGGTTTCACCTCGGTGAAACGCGTTGAATATGTTACATTTTTACAAGTGATTTAACACGTGTTCCGCACGGGCTGTTGGATTTTCTACTTCATTCACATGTGTAGATATTGAGAAAGGATTTTTACCAGGAAGGATACATTGATATCTCTCTTGTTTTCAAGTATGTCCTGGGTGGCGAGTATGTACCGTTAGGTGTCTTGCCCTAGGACACTTACTGGAGAGGTGCTCTTATTATCTAGCGACACTGCAATATTCATCCATCCATCGGCCTATACTGTGGGGATTAGTGCTACCCCTATTTGGTTTGAGTTGTTGTCTCTGATATCTATGCATTTAACCCCTTAGCTACTGTTTCATTATATCCTATCTTTTATTGTTAAATGTATTGGTGTCTTAAAACTGGTTGTGTTTTAGGAGTTTAGTTTTGTAAGTAATCTAACATAGACCTATTGTTAGTGCTATCTGTTCGATTGTTTGTCCTTAGATTGATTCTGGAGTTTATTTTGATAATGTGTTAATCCTGCCTGTTGTAACTAATCATGTTTCTGCATCTCCTGAATTTATTCTCACCCCCTCATGTAGATAATGTATTCTGTTGATTAATGTCATTTTACCTCCACCTCCTGGTTCGATATATAAACTGGTCCCCATTTAAGATTAAAGATCATTATTCTTCCCTGCACTAAACTGTGTCTGGTGTTTGGGGAGAGATACCAGGAGTTATACAGCACTCACAAGTTCTGGCTGATGGTTGTAGAGTAAGGAAGGCTGCTGCAGATCTGTTTTCCTAGGCGAAGGGATGGACGCTGTAACAGGTTGGGGTCTGGTCCACAAGCCGGAGAGACCAGCTGCCCCCCAGTTTACGAAACTTTACGTTACATTTCCTAATAATTAAAATGCCCCTATCATGACCAAACTATGTTGGACTCATTTGAAAGGGGAACTTTTATGAATGAAATAGGGAGTTATTCCCTTTCAAAGAATCCTGGTTCCCCATGTGATCTATGTCATGTCGCGGGTGGGAGGACCGAGGTGATCCGAGAGCTGACCTACAGGACAGCCCTCCACAGCCAGTGTGCTCGATTGGCTGTCAGTCACGAGTTAAAAAGAAGCACATTTACTGTGAATATTTGAGCTCTTAAATATGGCTTTGTTCGGAATTATTAAAGGGATACTCTACACATCCTGACAGGGCCACCTCAAGCAGTTGTGGGTCCTGGGCGAAAACATTTTTTGGGGCCCCTTGCCACGCTTTCAGTGTCAAACATCCTTATACTCCTCCTTTTCACACCCAAATAAACACAATGACCTCCCGATCTTCCCACCGATCCCCCAGATAGACACTCCTGACCCTTCTAGCCCCCAGATAGACATCTTGACACCTCTCCATAGATAGACATTCCTTCTCCCCCAGAAAGAGGTGGCAGTCACTGTCACTTTATCACATGGAAGGTGTCAGCAGTAGTGTGTGGCCCCCAAAACTGCGATACCCAGGCCGTGCTCCCTGCTTTTCCCACCCAAGGGCAAGACTGCATCCTGATCACTTTAGCTTTTAAAGAGGCCAGGCTGTGTAGAGTTTCCCCCCTCCAGAACCAGTTGGGTGAATTCAATGGGTGAAGTAGAGGAGTTTCCTCCACCTACACCATTGTCATCACTGGGATTTTGAATTTCCTGGCTACTGGTTCCCAGATTGGTCACTGGTGTTGTCAGCACTCTCTGCATGCTGGCATCACTCTCTCTCTCTCAGACCGCTGGAGAAAGCTGGCCCCTTGAGGAGGCAGCCATTGGATTGGTTCAATGCATGCGCATTCAGCTCCGATTCACAGTTCTGCGCAGGCGCTATGGAACTTGAGTACGCAAAAAAGTGCACAAGACCCAAGCGATTCACGACGGGTGGTTCCTATGCTAAACAATTTGTGTAGGTACACAAATCGCGTAAAACAAAAAAAGCTGCAGGGTTGTCCAGATTCAGAAGCCCTGATCTGACGGGGATGAGCACCATGCACGGGGGGGGGGGGAGGAATGGTCAAACCCAAAAAAGAAAAAATTTAAAAAATAATAATTGGTGAGACACTGCCAGCAGCATCTGCCCAATTATATAAGGGCAAAAAAAGTGTGTGTAGAGCATTTGTATTAGAAAATCCCTTTAATGGCTACACTCCTATTCCACTTCGAGGTGTATATTTATGCTTCGTATACTTTGTAAATGGACATTAAAGGGATATTCTATTGAAACATAATGTTTCCTTTTTTTTTGTCCTTAAATAATTGAGCAGACCCTGCTGACAGTCTCTGACCAATTATTTATTTATATTTTTATTTAATTTTGGAAAATTTTACTCCTTGTCCATCGCCGCGCGCTGCTCCTCCTTCTTCGGCTCAGAGACTCTCAAACCCTAAGGTCCCTGCAGCTAAATAATGCAATTTGCGCACCTATGCAATTTGTGCAGCGTAGCAACTGCAAACTGTGCAGTGCTACAGATTTGCGCACTTATGTATGCGAGGTCTGTAGGGCCTGCGCAGAACGATGGATCTGAGCTTCGCGCATGCACAGAACCGATTGCGTCTCTGAGAACACTTACTAGAGCGATTGGTCTCACAGAGGGTGAGGTCGGCACGTTCTCTTCGTGCTGACATCACTAATGACCAATCTGGTGACCGGTAGCTGGGAAATTCAAAAACCCCGGCTGCTGGTGACACTGAGTGGGGTGGAGGAAACTCCTCCTCTTCACCCTGCGATTCTGGGTTAAAATATCATGTCCTGCTGAAAAAAGACATGTCATGTTTGTGGACCAGAATGACCCTTTTATTCGCGATTCAGATGGTAGTTTTTGAGGCTCTAACCTAAGGTAACACCCCCTCCCCCCACACCTCTTTGACAACTTCCACGCCTGGTGGACTGTTTCCACTGATTGATGAGATTTCGGGAGGGAGAGGGTTTAAACCTGTATTACTCTCCTATTAACAGTCTTTGTTTTAAAGACGTCGTGTTTGCTGGATATTAATAAAAGTGCCACCTGATGATTAATACGGCAGCGCGGCATGATGAATTAACACTTCCACCAGTCATCGCGATTCCTGCGCCGAGAGGATAAGAATGAGCGAACGGACGTGATTTATGATTCAAATTTGAGAGCTGCAAACGCTGAAGATTCACGAGATGATATTCATGATTTGAAGCTTGTTTATTTGTGAACTTCCTCCACCAGGACCTCTCACTCTCTCTGTCACTCTCTCTCACTCTCTCTGTCGCTCTCTCTCTCTCGCTCTCTCTCTCTCTCTCTCTCACTCTCTCTGTTGCTCTCTCTCCCTCGCCCTCTATTGCTCTCTCTCACTTTCTCTCTCGCCCTCTGCCGCTCTCTCTCACCTTCTCTTTCTCTCGCTCTCTTTCGCCCTCCCTCGCTCTCTCTCACTCTGTATCATCCTCTCTCACCTTCTTGCCTTTTCTCGCCCTCACTCAACATCTCACGCACTCTCTCACTCTCTCATCCTCTCGCTCTCCCTCGCCCTCACTCACCCTCTCTCTCTCACTCTCTCTTACTCTCTCGCCCTCACATGCTCTCTCTCTTGTCCTCACTCACTCTCTCTCTAACCCTCACTCACCCTCTTTCTCTCTTACTCTCGCCCTCACATGCTCTCTCTCACCCTCTTTCACCCTCTCTCTTATTCTCTCTCGTCCTCACTCACTCTCTCTTGCTCTCTCTTGCCCTCTCTCACTCTCACTCTAGCTTGCCCTCACTCACACTCTATCGCTATCTCTCGCCCTCACTCACCCTCTCTCGCTCTCTCTCTTACAAATTCAATTCAATTCAAATAAGCTTTATTGGCAGGACCAAATACATTGTAGCATTGCCAAAGCATATGGGGAGGTTATATGGGGTGGAGGGGGGTATTGGGACATATATGGGGGGAATAGGCAAGTCCATGGACATTATCAGGGGTAAGGGATAATGTGAAGGGGGATGGGGCGAGTCCGTGTTGGGGATTTATAAGTCCAGCATCTCTCATGTTCCTCTCAGTCTGTGACATTCTGTGACGTATTGGGCACATATATTCACCGCCGGCTCATCTTCTCCCAGTATGATGTGGAGTTTCCTCGTCTCTTCTCCCAGTATGATGTGGAGTTTCCTCGTCTCTTCTCCCAGTATGATGTGGAGTTTCCTCGTCTCTTCTCCTAGTATGATGTGGAGTTTCCTCGTCTCTTCTCCCAGTATGATGTGGAGTTTCCTTGTCTCTTCTCCCAATATGATGTGGAGTTTCCTCATCTCTTCTCCCAGTATGATGGAGTTTCCTCGTCTCTTCTCCCAGTATGATGTGGAGTTTCCTCGTCTCTTCTCCCAGTATGATGTGGAGTTTCCTCGTCTCTTCTCCCAGTATGATGTGGAGTTTCCTCGTCTCTTCTCCCAGTATGATGTGGAGTTTCCTCGTCTCTTCTCCCAGTATGATGTGGAGTTTCCTCATCTCTTCTATAGAGGAGAAGTCCGTGATGAGAGCGGAGAGTCTCTGGAAGTGAGTGTCCCTCAGTGCTGAATACTTGGGGCACTGTAGAAGGAAGTGGACCTCATCTTCCGGGGCCCCCTGGTCACAATGCTGACACATTCTGTCTATGCCGCCCTGATTGGATTTCCAGGCTGTGGGCGCTCAGTCTGTACCGGCTCAGGATCTGTTTGTCCTTGGGGTCTTGTAGTAGCTCCAGGTATGGGGCCAGTTTGCATTCCCTCTGTAAGGATTGGTAAATGGTGAGTTTCATGGAGTTTGCTATATCATGTCTCCATTCTCTGATATAGTTTTCCCTGGAATCATTAATTAGGGCCTTTATTTGATATTTTGTCAGGTTGCATTCATGGGGGCTTTGGATGATCAGGGTGGATATGAGTTGTTGCAGCCCACATGGTTTGGGGTGGTCCTTGTTGGCCAGTAGGGCTTTATGGTGGTATGAGTTGAGGCTGCTGATGTTTAGGTGGTCTCAGTATGATAGCGCCCTCTTCTGTACTGCAAGAAGTAAGGGGAGTCTGCCCAGCTCGGCCCGGCAAGCATTGTTAGAGGTGCTCCGATGGACTTGGAGGAGGTGCTTGCAGAATTCCAGATGGAATATTTCTGTTGGGCTGGTGTCTTTTAGGGGCTGCTTACTCTCTCTCTCGCCCTCACTTGCTCTCTCTCGTCCTCACTCTCACTCTCTCACCCTCACTCACTCTCTCTCTTGCCCTCTCTCGTGCTCACTCTATCCTGCACTCACTTGCAATCTCTCGCTCCTCTCACTCTCACTCATTTTCTCTCTCTCTCTGTTGCTCTCTCTCACCCTCACTCGCTCTCTCTCTTGCTCTCTCTCGCTCTTTTTCACCCTCAATCGCTCTCTCTCTCACCCTCACTCGCTTTCTCTCTCTCTTGCTCTCTCACCTCACTCACTCTCTCTCTTGTCCTCACTCACTCTCTGTTGCTCTTTCTATCGCCCTCCCTCGCTCTCTCTCTTGCCCTCTCTCTCTCTCCCTCACTGTCTAACGCGCTCTTTCTTGCCCTCACTCTCTTGCGCTCTCTCTCAACCTCACTCACTCTCTCTCTTGTCCTCACTCGCTCTCTGTTGCTCTTTCTATCGCCCTCCCTCACTCTCTCTCTTTCTCTTGCCCTCGCTCTCTCCCCCTCACTCTCTAACGCGTTCTTTCTTGCCCTCACTCTCTTGCACTCTCTCTCGCCCTCACTCGCTCTCTCTCGCTCTCTTTCTCTCACCGTCACTCTTTCTCTCACCCTCACTCTCTCTTGCGCTCTCTTTCACCTTCACTTGCTCTCTCTCACAACCTCTCTTTCTCTCACCCTCTCTCTCTTGTTTCTATCTGCTGACATCTGTTGAATGGTTAGTAGTCTCACATCTGTGTATTGTTTATACGTTTAATTATTAAAGGGACGCGGGCATCAGTTTTATAATCCTTTGTAATTTTAATAAACGATTAAAGGGATGCTTTATTAAAAATACAGCTTCTTTTTTTTGCCTTAAATAATTGGGCACCTGCTACCCACAGCCTCTGCCCGGATATTTTCTTAGCCCTGCAGTCTTTACACACAGCTGTAAGAAACATGGGTGCTTGTGAAGAGCACAGTGAATTCCTGCGCAGTGCTGTGATAGGACGCCACCTTGGCAATAAGTGGAAAGTGGACACGTTTAGGAGCAGCAGTGATTCAGCCACCAAGCGGAAGACCACGTAAAGCAGCAGAGTGGAGTCATTGAGTGCATAAAAGTTGCCAACGCTCTGTTGTTTCCACAGTGGAAGAGTTCCCAACTTCCACTGTCATCACAAAAACTGTGATGGTGGGACCTTCATGGAACAGGTTTCCATGGCCGAGCAGCTGAATGCAAGCCTCACATCACCAATAACCATGCCATGCGTCGCAAATGCGTCGGGTAAAGCACACCGCCACTGGACTCTGGAGTACTGGAGGAGTTCTGTAGAGTAAAAAATCATGAGTCTGTTTGTCAGTCTGATGAGCGAGTCTAGGCTTGGCTGATGCCAGGAGAACATTACCGTCCTGACTGTACTGTGTCAACTGTACAGTTTGCTGGAGGAGGATAATGGTGTGGAGCTGTTTTACAAGAGTTGAGCTTGGCCACTACTTCTAGTGATGGAACATTTCAATGCTTCACCATATCAAGCCATTTTGGACAATTCTATGCTTCCAACTTTGCAGGATGTTTGGGGAAGGCCTTTTTCTCTTCCAGCGTGACCGTGCCCCAGTGCACAAAGCAAAGAAAGGTCCTCAAATACATGGCTGGATGAGTTTAGTGTGGTAGATCTTGACCGGCCGCACAGAGCCCTGACCTCAACATTGTTTTACACCTTTGGGATGAACTGGAATGGAGATTGCAAGCCAAACATTCTCGTCCAGCATCAGTGCCTGACCTCACAAATGCTCTACTGGATGTGTAGGTAAAAATTCCAACAGGAACAACCCAAAATCGTGTTGAAAGCCTTCCTAGAAGAGTGGAAGCTATTACAACTGCAAAGGGGGGGACTCTATATTAATGTCTATGTATTTCCAATGTGAGGTCATAAACGTCTCAGCTGGGACTTTTGTCCCATAGAATTTATTTTTTCATATATTTCTTTAATTCCAGATCCAACTTCTTTACTATCAGAACATTATACACACCAAACATACAGAAAAAATGGCGACGCGCCCATACTCACTAGAGCGGCTGCAACAACCAGGAGTAACAACCCAGTTTGGGCCCTATTACAATCTTCGAGCATGTATGGTTACACATTCTACACATACCAAACCAATAAAAAGGAGAAGCTGTGTGTGTTTTTTTTATTGATGCAGCATATATGCGCAGATTGACTTTGACAAGCACAAAAACTTAACATGAGATAATTGTGGTTCTTAATTCTGATTGGCTGAAACGTGTGAAAAAAACAGTCCGCACACTGATTTCTACGCGCAACGGTAATGCGCGTGCATTTTTGCGCGTCCGTTTAATGCGCGTTATTGCTCGACGGAAGAAAAAATGCGCGAGGATTGTAATTCCAGTGATGATTGCCACGCGTTAACGTTTAACGCTGGGCGCAAAAATTCACACGTTGCGCAAATGTTTTAACACGAAGATTGTAATAGGGCCCTTCATGTATAAAATAGTGCAAGAAAAAAGACGTCATCTGCGCTCATTTCTATACAATTCAATGTGCTACAAAACACAATTAGAGGTTTTAGTTTGCTCGAATGGCCATTGAAGCGTAAGCTCACTCGCCCCATCACAGCACTTCTTGGTAGAGTGAGTACCTAACCAATGTAAAGCAGCAAGAGAGTGTGCAGCTGTTCAGAGGAGCGGCTTTTGGTTACATTGGTTAGGTACTCACTCTACCAAGAGCTGCCGTGATGGAGCGAGTGAGCTTACGCTTCAATGGCCATTCAAGCAAACAAAAACCTCTAACTGTGTTTTGTTGCACATAGAATTGAATAGAAACGAGCGCAGATGAACTCTTTTTTTTTCTTGCTATATGTTATACACATCATATTCTGATTTCTTTCTCATATCTGACTGTCTTCTTAACCCCGTCTTTTGTAGTCTATTTTTGGCAAATTTTTATTGTTTTTAATGTGTTTTTTTTGTGATTTTCCTGGTTATTAATAGACAAAACATGCTCTCCGTAGAGTTAGATTTGCTCTCTGTGATTTTTTTATTGATCGACATGCTTAGTACCAATCCATTGTATCGGAAGACTTAGCCGTTAATAATTCTGCCCTCCATACAGCAGTTACTGTAAAATAACCTCCTGCTGACTGTTTTTTGTTCTTGAATTTTCTATTTCTGTGCCAACGGTTTGAAGGGTAAGAAAAATTATTGTAAAACGGCATGTCGGTGCTTTCTGTATTATTTATTTTAGAACAGATGGTGAGAACGAATGGTGCGCATTCATCTTCCATTGGTGACTTGCGTTTTCTATTAGGTTTTTTTTTGGCAGATTTTATACATTTTGTCCCAAAAAAACCAACAATGTTGCTTCACTTAAAAACAGTTTGTTCTATCCAGCATTAAAATTCAGAGCACAGCGCAAATAATGTACATAGTTTATGGTGATAGACTGTAGATGCCTGCGCTCGGAATATTACGTTTCTTATAAGTTCTTTTGCTGAAACTCAGACTTTTATCTGTTCAAGTCATTGATTAGACTGCAGTGCTGTAAACAGAGAAAAATCCGATCGATACGGCTGCAATAACATTGCGTTGATATGAGTAATCCGTTTTATTTTCATTTATTATGTACATTTTATGTCTGTGTTTATTTTTATTTTATTTATTTTTTTACACTTACTTGATTATTCAAGCCTTCTTCTAGACTAGGAGTCTGCAGCCTTGGCCCTCCAGATGTTTTGGAAGTACATCTCCTATGATGCTCAACCAACATGTAGCTCCAAACATCTGGAGGGCCAACTTTCTCCCTTTAACACCAACCTTCCAACATTCAAATGGATCTTTCAGTGGAACTGGTGGAGAAGATACTTATAAAAAACTTTACACATATAAACTATATCGATGTAATGCCCAAGGAAAAATACATGGTTATACTAGCCTTCCTTCCCCACGTGCATCAATGAGTCTTGGGCGCTCATGAGTCTGCCTCCGGGTCACCGGTTGTCCTTCCTTGCACCACTTTTGGTAAGAATGTACCCCTGCACATCGGGAATACCCCACAAGACTGGCAGTTTTGGAGATGCAGTGACCCAGGCATCTGGCCATCACTATTCGGCCTGCATCACACAGTGACTCAGACTTTTTCCGCCATTTTTCTGCTTCCAACACATGAAATTCAAGAACCGACGTTTTTCTTTCTTCTAATATATCCCACCCCATGACAATATAGCCCACGCCTTGACAATATATCCTGCCACATGACAATATATCCCACCGCGTGTCAATATATCCCACCCCGTGACAATATATCTCACCCCATGTCAATATATCCCACCCCATGACAATATATCCCACCTCATGATCATTACAATATATCCCACCCCATGAAAATATATCCCACCCCATGACAATATATCCCACCCCGTGGCAATATATCCCACCCCGTGGCAATATATCCCACCCCGTGACAATATATCAAACCCCATGTCAATATATCCCACCCCATGACAATATATCCCAACTCATGACAATATATCCCACTCCATGACAATATATCCCATCCCGTGACAATATATCCCACTCCATGACAATATATCCCACCCGTGACAATATACAGTATCTTGACCCGTGACAATATATCCCACCCCTCTATAATATATCCCACCTCGTGTCAATATATTCCTCCCCATGACAATATATCTCACCCCATGACAATATATCCCACCCCATGGCAATATATCCCACCCCATGGCAATATATCCCACCCGTGGCAATATATCCCACCCTTCTAAAAATATCCCACCTCGTGACAATATATTTCACCCCTCTACATTATATCCCACCCTGTGGCAATATATCCCACCTCTGTCAATATATTCCACCCCATGACAATGGATCTCACCCAGTGTCAATATATCCAAGCCGTGACATTATATCCCACCCCATGACAATATATCCCACCCCATGGCAATATATCCCACCCCATGACAATATATCCCACCCCATGACAATATATCTTACCCCATGACAATATATCCCACCCCATGACAATATATCTCACCCCATGACAATATATCCCACCCCATGGCAATATATCCCACCCCATGGCAATATATCCCACCCGTGGCAATATATCCCACCCTTCTAAAAATATCCCACCTCGTGACAATATATTTCACCCCTCTACATTATATCCCACCCTGTGGCAATATATCCCACCTCTGTCAATATATTCCACCCCATGACAATGGATCTCACCCAGTGTCAATATATCCAAGCCGTGACATTATATACCACCCCATGACAATATATCCCACCCCATGGCAATATATCCCACCCCATGACAATATATCCCACCCCATGACAATATATCTTACCCATGACAATATATCCCACCCCATGACAATATATCTCACCCCATGACAATATATCTCACCCCATGACAATATATCCCACCCCATGGCAATATATCCCACCCATGGCAATATATCCCACCCTTCTAAAAATATCCCACCTCGTGACAATATATTTCATCCCCTCTACATTATATCCCACCTCTGTCAATATATTCCACCCCATGACAATGGATCTCACCCAGTGTCAATATATCCAAGCCGTGACATTATATCCCACCCCATGACAATATATCCCACCCCATGGCAATATATCCCACCCCATGACAATATATCCCACCCCATGACAATATATCTTACCCCATGACAATATATCCCACCCCATGACAATATATCTCACCCCATGACAATATATCCCACCTGGCAATATATCCCACCCTTCTAAAAATATCCCACCTCGTGACAATATTTTTCACCCCTCTACATTATATCCCACCCTGTGGCAATATATCTCACCTCTGTCAATATATTCCACCCCATGACAATGGATCTCACCCAGTGTCAATATATCCAAGCCGTGACATTATATCCCACCCCATGTCAATATATCCCACCCCATGACAATATATCTCAACCCAGTGACAATATAACCCCACCATGAAAATATATCCCATCCCGTGACAGGCACCATTGTAACCATATAATCAATATGATTCACTTCACCTGTCAGTGGGTTTCAGCACCAAGGACAGCAGTCAGACTGAAGGAATGAAAAAAAAGCTGCTGTGTTCTGCAAAAAAAAGCCTCTTTGATTTGAAATAATTAGGAATTCAAAAATTTCAGCAAAAAGTCCATAAAAATGCCAAAAGTCCTAAAAAATAAATAAGTAGAGAAACGTTTTGCTGCAAGTAAAAAGAATAAAAGAATAAAAATTAATAGAAATGGGGAATATTTTTTTACATTGAAACCTATGGGATTCGTCTGTTTAAACCTGTCAAAACAAACCACCGAAAATCAGGGCATTTCACTGCCATTTTGGTGCTGTTCGGCGTTCTCTGAATAGATTAAACTATTGGAAATGTCACTGCCGCCAAACAGCACCATGGCGCTGTCCATGGCCTGCGGCGCTGAATACAACAGCTTCAGCACCACGGATGATGGATAGGGACACGGTGCTGCTGAATCTTCAAAATGAAATAACGAATAAATTCGTAGAAACAGAATGGATTCTTTATATTCCGTTTAGTTTTTGTTCCGTTTCGAATGGAACCATTTCATTATTTTGGACGTGCTTCCGAAACACAAATCGGTAAATTTCGTACGAATTATGATTCAAAACGATACACACATTTCTCCTTTTATGTTTGTTTGCTTTTACATATATATATTGTAGATCTACTCCACATTCTTTTTATACTTACCTGTTAAATATAACGGCCCCACGTGTTACTGTTTAACGGCTCCTGTCCTATTACAATTAAGTTGCAAACTCCTGTTGGGACTCGGCTCTTACGGTTGCCTACAGTGCATTAACACCTCCTATTAGTTGTGTACATTGTGATTCCAAGTTCACTCATAATTCTTGCTTAGATACTACCACCAGCTCCTAAAGGCTGGTGTTAAGTGATTGTGCGTCTGCAAAAGCTGGTGTTAAGTGATTGTGCGTCTGCAAAAGCTGGTGTTAAGTGATTGTGCGTCAGCAAAAGCTGGTGTTAAGTGATTGTGCGTCAGCAAAAGCTGGTGTTAAGTGATTGTGCGTCAGCAAAATTTCTTATCACTAGAAGGAAAATCATTTTGTGATCACATGTGGCTTTCCAAGGTGTCCGGTGCACTAAAAAAGAAAATATTAGCTGCAGCGAGGAACGCCAATGCTGGTATCGCTTAGTGGCTCCATAAGATTATGAGTCAAGCTGCTATAAAAAGACCTGAATCTGGGGGGCATGGCCAGACGCTGTAGGGAGAAGACATGTTCTGGAGCTGCTCTGATTTATATCCTTGAAACTGGGGTATTTTCAGTGCTTTTCCCTGCTAAAATTTCCATTTTTGTGATGCCGACGAGTCTGGCCGCTGGGTGTTTGTCTTCTGGAGCCCGCATTGTCCCCTCCACCGGAACTGAGACTCATATTTAAGCTGTTGTTCCATGGCCCGAAGGCGTGCTGATGGCCATCTTGAGGCCTTCCTCCTGACTCCCGATGGCCCTTTTCCCTCCACTGGTTTTCCTGGAGTGCTCCGGTCCCGGATGGATTTCTGGCACTGGCTGTTGAGGTGGAGGGCCCACACCTCTTGGCCGCAGTGGAGATCTGCTGGGAGGAAGAAATATATGGATGTGCATGGATGGGGGTGTTATGCTCTCTTGCCTGGATGCCTGCTTGGCGCTGCTCTCAGGGCCCGACGAGAAGTTGCTCACGAGAGGAGACTGGTGTCAGTTAATGACCGCAGTCCGCGTCAGCTGGGAAGTCGAGGCCCCATAAGGGTCCGCATCTGAAGCTGCCTTATCTTTGGGCTATGTGGATGGCCATTCATCTGCTGTTGTGGTCCACTATGCTGGCCAGATGACATGGGCTCAGAGCTGGTTCTGGACCTGGACCCTTCCTCCCTGGGACCGACCCTTGGTTCTGGTGCTGGTGCTGCGCTGGCTGACTGCGGTTTCCGCACTGGGGGAATGGTGGCCGGGCTCGCTGCCAAGGGTTCCCCAGGATTGGCTGAAGAGGCCAGTGTGGTCTGGGACTGTCGGTGGCTTGGTGAGAGTTTCCTGGGCCTACGGCATTGCTAGCGGGGGGCTGTTGGAGCTGGTGGAGGCACAGTATCTTCGGGGTGCCCCTTACGGCTTTAGACGGCACTGATGGGGATGCTGCCGAAGCTCTTGGGAGGTGGTTTGCCATGCGTGACCCCCTTGTAGTTGCTGTGTCCAGGGATGGAATATGTTTTGTGGCTTGACACGGGCTGGAGATCCCTGCTCCGCTCGCCGTGTTGTTCTTACTCTCACCGATGCTGTGGTGCTCCGTCCACGATGTTTTTTTTCTCGTTGACTGACCTTTCTCTGTTTTTATTTTCTATTTTTGTGCCTCACTTCACTTTGCTGATGGCTTTTTGAACTTTACGGCTGAGTTTTTCTTTCCCAGCTGACTTTTCTTTCTATCTAGCCATTTTATTTTTTCCTGTTTTTATTATTTGTCTAATGCTGTGCCGCGGTTGATGACATACTGTGGACCTGCGCGGGCCTCATATTTTCTTGTCTGATCGAACGATGACTTCTTTACAAAATAAAAATTGTAAATTTAAAAAAAAAAAGACACCTGACTTATAGATCTTGTGACAGAGAGCTGCTAATGGTTAACGGCTCGCTCAGACGAATCAGGACCTTCAGTATTTACATTAAAAGAAGGTGTGATGTAAGATGTTAAGCTTTTATAAAACTCCTGTCAGAAACTGGAGCTTGAAAGCCGTACATCCAACATTCTTGTCTTAAAGTGATCCTAATGCATTATAAGATAAACATGTCGGGAGATGGTTTTTGTGAATGATACATTGTATTTTAGTGAGTCTTGAAATGTTTAAATCTTTCGGTGTTTGGATTTAGATCACATGGAATGCAACATTTTGCTTTGGGTTTCTTCCATTTGTGAAGACTATTTAAAGGAATATTCTATTGAAACACAGTTTCCTTTTTTGCCCTTAACCCTTTCGCTGCGGATGACGTGTGGGACACGTCCTCATTGACTCCCGCAATATGCGGAGGACGTGCCCCACATGTCATCTGCTTGCGGGAGCCCCGGCGGAGATACTCACCTCTCTGTCCGGGGTCCCGCGGCAGTCTGACTTCAGCATCCTCAGACGCTGAAGTTAAGCCCCTCCCGACGTCAATGACGTCATCGCGCCATGTGCGATGACATCATTTCCAGGCGACTCCCGGCAATGCCATTCGTTTCCCTCTCCCTCCCAATCGGGAAGGACCAGCTTCAAAGGCCAGGCACCGATTCAAAAGGGGAGAGTCTCCCCTTTTAAGCGGTGCCTGGATTTAACCCCTCAGGCACCGGGTCGCACTTCAGTGCCTTGCGGCGCCAAATTGCGGCCTAGCTCCAGTAGGGGCCACCATCTTGGATGGTGGCTCCACCCTCGGGTCCCCCCTCACTGCCCGACGTCATCGCGCATAGCGTGATGACGTCAGATAGCCGGGGAACCCCTAGCTGTCCTGGTGGAGATATGGGGTTCGTTTGAACCCCGATATCTCCAGAATCGTGGGAGCTAGGGGGTCATGGAGGGTGTTATTCGAAAGGCCTGAGCATGGCCTTTCGAATGTTACCCAACATGACCATATTCAATATAAATTTAAAAACAAATTTTTTTTAAAAAAAAAAATTAAAAAATTAAAATAAAAACTTTTTTTGTGTGTTATTTTTATTAATGCAGCAATATTGTTCACATTTCAATTATAATGTGAACAATGATGCTGCACTAATGATTTTTTTCTATGGAGTGCATTTGCTAAAAATCACGTAAGTCCCCATTTCCAATTTTTGTACAAGCGCACCCCATAGAAAATATAACCGCAAATGCTCATATGATAAAATGTGGAAAAAAACACTTTATATGCTGCAGATGATTAAAAATTCAAATTTTATTGCATTTTTTGTTATAATATACAGGCAGGTCATGACGTATACATATAATAATGATATATTATGAATCTGCCGAGTCTGCCAGTAAGAACGATATATAATATGTCTGGGTCATATAATAAAATATGGCTTGAAAACGCGTTTAAACATGATGAGCGAAAGCGGTAAAAATTTGCTCAGCACACAGGGGTGAAATGCCACAGCAGTGAAGGGGTTAAATAATTGTCAATTTTATTATTTTTTTTGTTCCATTTTTAGATGATTTTACTCACCTCTTGTCCCTCACCTCGCCTTCATAGCTTCAAATGACCCTCACTGGATTTCTCTCGTTCTTTATGCCCTTTTTTTAAGAAAGGATTTTCCCAGGAAGGATACATTGAGATTTCTCTCGTTTTCAAGTATGTCCTGGGTGGCGAGTATGTACCGTTAGGTGTCTTGCCCAAGGACACTTACTGGAGAGGTGCTCTTGCCGGGATTCCCACCTGTGTATCCACGGTCTTCAAAGTCATAGAGCAGTGATGTTACCTCTACTCCACCCAGCTGGTTTAATAGTTTCTGTTTTATTATTGTCTATATATTTGGAGTTCATGGAAATATAAGCCCCTTACAAATGTTATCCGAGTTGCCTGATCTTCAGGAAATCTCAGAACAAGCGAAGACTTTCACACATTTCCTTTTAAGCTAAAAAAAATAGAAGGAAACTGTAGACTTGCTGTGACGTATCACCTATTGTGTGGACAGAAGCTCCATCACTGTCCTGGGTCCATCAGGCATAGAATAATTAGCCATGGGATCATAATCTGAGGTTGATGTTTCTCCCATGGTAACCCTATCAGGGTTATTCAAAGAGATCCGAATGACTGCCGAAAGGTAACCGAACGCTATCAGCGTTCGGTTACCTTTCTTGGCCATTCGGCTATTCAGAGAGCAGGCAATTCGCCAAATGTTGGCGAATTGCCTGCACATACGGTGCTGTTTGGTGCCTGTTCGAGGGCAGTGAAATCCCCATAGAGAAGCAATGCTTCGGCTATTCAGAGAACACAAACCAGCAGTGAAAGGTTCCCCTAATGCCCTGCCATTCGGTGGCTTCATTTGGCAAGTTTATTCAGGCGAATCCCATAGGCTTCAATGTTAAAAATATTCCCGTTTTAATTCAATATCTAATAAACCGTTCATTATAATATTCTGAAGTAAAAAGTCTCTTTATTTATAGATTTTTTAGGATCTTTTCAGCATTTTTCGGGATTTTTTTGCAAAAAAATTTCCGATATTTTTTATTTATTTATTTTATAATCGTTTTTTCTTTTTTCTGTAACAGCCCTTTTTATTATCATTCATTGGATCTTATATGTAAATTTCAGACATTTTCGCTCAGTAGTTTCTTTGCAAACAGCATTTCACTTTTCAAACATTCAAGCTGGTTTTTTTTTCTTCACTCCATTCGTCTGCGGTGTCGGCTTTTTCCGGCGGCTGCTCTGCGCTGTGATCGGCGGCTGCTCGGATTTCTCCAGCGTGTTCAGCGGGGTTAATCCAGATGTTTTTGCGGGTTTCGGTGTGCGTTCGCCTGGGTGTTGCGGTGAGTGTTCGGCGGGTTTGTGACGGCTTATCCCTGCACTACGACGGCGCTGTGGTGCTTGCTAAATACACCGCAGGGTCGCCGAAATGGGATCGCCGAATCGCACCGAATTGAAGAGAACGAAAAGTCACCGAACGTGCAGTGATTTTTCGATTCTCTATGAATAACCCTCTGTGTATTATTATATTTTTTTATTGCTTTTTTCTATATTATAATTTTGGTGGTGGGAGGTGGAGTTATCAAATGTACACTAGAGAATTCCTTTTGTTAAGGATCCCAAAACCTGAATTAAATTTTAGCTAATTAAGTCAATAAAGTAATATTGTTGCTGCTCTTTAATCTATTTCAAAGTGATAATGAAATTCTCTATATTAAGTTCCTTAAGTTAATTCTCTATATTAAGTTCCTTAAGTTGATTCTCTATATTAAGTACATTAAGTTAATTCTCTATATTAAGTTCCTTAAGTTAATTCTCTATATTAAGTTCCTTAAGTTGATTCTCTATATTAAGTACATTAAGTTAATTCTCTATATTAAGTTCATTAAGTTAATTCTTTATATTAAGTACATTAAGTTAATTCTCTATATTAAGTTCATTAAGTTAATTCTCTATATTAAGTTCATTAAGTTAATTCTCTATATTAAGTTCGTTAAGTTAATTCTCTATATTAAGTTCATTAAGTTAATTCTCTATATTAAGTACATTAAGTTAATTCTCTATATTAAGTTTGTTAAGTTAATTCTCTATATTAAGTACATTAAGTTAATTCTCTATATTAAGTTTGTTAAGTTAATTCTCTATATTAAGTTCATTAAGTTAATTCTCTATTAAGTTCATTAAGTTAATTCTCTATATTAAGTTCGTTAATGTACTTAATATAGAGAATTAACTTAAGTTAATTCTCTATATTAAGTTCGTTACTCATTTTTTAATCAGTTCACTTAACTGTATAGATATAGTTTAAGAATAATTTTTAATTCATAGAGATTTTAAATATAATTATTATTATTATATCTTAACCACTTCAATGCGGAGGACGCGCTGAGCGCGTCCTCCGCATTACCGCTGCTGTGCTGAGGACGCGCTGAGCGCGTCCTCCCATTGGGGTCAGCGTTCGGCCGGGTTCCGGCCGATCGCTGGCCCCCCCCCGGTGCGGGCTGACATCCTCGATGTCAGCCCGGCATCCGGGACCGCAGCCGTTGAAATTAGGTGTCATCGCGGCAGCGCGATGACACCTAATTCAGGCGCCCCCCCCCGCATGTGCGGAGGAGGTGCCTGAAAGGGAGGGGGGGAGGTCCTTCGGACCTCTCTCCCTCCCGATCAGTGGCTCTGCAGGGGTTAACCCAGGCACCATTTGGAAGGGCACAGCCTCTCCTTCCAAATGGTGCCTGGCATTAACCCCTGGGGAGCTGGATCGCGAATCGGCGCTGAAAAGCGCCGGTTCGCGATCCTTTCCCGGAGCTGGCCGACATCTTGGATGTCGGCCAAGCTTCTGGGAACTCCCCCTGAGGACTGGCGTCATCGTGCGTAGCACGATGACGCCAGTCCTAGAGTTAACCCCTAACTGCCACCAACGGTGGAGATAGGGAGTTCCAATGAACTCCCTATCTCCCGATCCGTGGCAGCTAGGGGTTAATGTTTGGTATGGTTGGATCGGCCAGAGCATGGCCGTTCCAACGATACCAAACACGAATGTGAAAAAGTTTTTTAAAAAAATTAAAATTAAAATTAAAAATAAAAATATATTTAAAAAAAAAATTATAAAAAAAAAAATTATAAAAAAAAAAATAAACATTTTTTTTTCTTTTTTTTGCTTTGTTAGTGTAGCAATATTGTTCCCATTTCAATTATAATGTGAACAATGATGCTGCACTAACGATTTTTGTATGCGGTGCGTTTGTTAAAAATCGCGTAATTTTCCCCCAAAAAAAATGTAACGAGACCCCATCTCTAATTTTTTTAACAAGCGCACCCCATACAAAATATAACCGCAATTGCTCGCATGTTAAAATGTGAAAAAAAACACTTTACACGTTGTAAATTATTGAAAATACATATTTTATTGTATTTTTTTTATAATATACAGACATGACATAACGTATACATATAATAATGACATATTATGAATCTACCGAGTCTGACGGAAAGAACGATATATAATATGTCTGGGTCATATACTAAAATAAGCCTTCAAAACACGTTTAAACATGATGCGCAAAACCGGTAAAAATTACCGCAGCACAGGGGCGGGAAAAGCCTCAGCAGCGAAAGGGTTAATAACAATTATTATATTTATTAATAATGATAGATAGATATAATAATTTTTATTTAGAAATAATCCTCTTAGGCTGGGGTCAGACGAACTCAGTGCGAATGTATGTGCAGCCGCACTTTATCACGGCCGTAGTAGCAGCAAATGACCGCCAATGTACAGAGTACGGCCGCACAAAAGTGAGGCTGCGCAACGCAGGCGGCAAACAAACGCATTTTTTCGAGAACATGATACCGCTAGTACTGACGTACAGAGTGCGCTGCGTCCGCTAGCGGCGTGTTTGCGTGATTAGGAGATTTCAGACGCTGCTAATGTCCGGCCAACATAACGTCCAGACGCAAAAAGTGTTTTATTGATGATCTGTACAAAATCACGGACGAAAATGCGCATCGTATGACCGCTATCGCGTATTCCGTGAAAAAATACGTCCATTCGTTCGAACGCACTTGTTCACGGACAACGCGAAAAATGCGTTAGTCTGACCCTAGCCTTAGATTGTAAGCTCTGGAGCAGGGTCCTCCCTCCTTCTGCTCCGTGTGTGTAACATGTATGTATATTAGTTATTCTGTCTCTGCCATTGTACAGCGCTACGGAACTTGTTGGCGCTTTATAAATACTCGTAACTGTAATATATAACTATTATAATTATTATTATTACATATTATGATATCTTGAAAAAAGTTATCTGTGGTACTGAAACGCTGATTTTGCACTATCACCACAAAAAACATAAACCAGGTCTATTCACTAAAAGGTGAAACTCAGGAGAACTGGCAGGAGCAGAGAACAATCTAGACCAAATAGCCGGTTTGGAAAGTGAGATAAATGGGAGAATTTTTCTGGTTTGGCTATTTTGACATAGAATTTTTACTTCTCCAGTCATTCTCCCGAGTTTCACCTTTCTTTGAATAGACCTGATAGTTAAAGACTCCAGGCGTTCACACTTTCTTGGTGAGTTATTTGCCCTCGCCGGCACCGGAGCAATAAGAAGTGGATATCCTGGCTGCGGGTCCCCCGGTGAATCTTAAGATATAGGAATATGTATATTTAAAACATTAAAACCCTATGCAATACTGGTCTTAAATCAATCAAATACAGTTAGGCCTGGTTCACATCTGGGCGTTTTAAAGCACGTTCCTACACGCTGTAAAATGCTCAAACACTGAACTCCCATTATTTCCTATGGGCATGGTTCCCACCTGGGCGTATTACAGCGCATAGGAACGCGCTATAAAACGCCCTACGCCAAAAGAAGTACAGGAGCTTCTTTGGGACGTATTACAGCACGTTTGCAGCCATATACTTCAACGTGAACGCGCTGAAATGGGCGTTTGCGTGTTTTCATCATCAAAAACGCACGTATGAACGCGCGTTCCGCACATGGCAACAGGCACAAAAGGCACTAAAGTATTTTTCATTGGACGCCGCCATAGTCAATCAAAAAAACACGCGTACGACACACGTTTCTAATTGTCAAAAACGCCAGGTAATACGTGTATAAAACGCCCGACAAAAACACGCGTAAAACGCGCATATGAGATACGCTCAGGTGTGAACCCAGCCTTACAGTTACAAGCATTTGTAAAGCGCCAACAAGTTCCGTAGCGCTGTACAAAAGGGAGAGGCAGAAAAACAAATATACATACACGTTACACACACCAAACAGTAGGAGAGAAGACCCTGCTCAAGAGCTTACAATCTAAGAGACACAAAAAAACTTCTCTTTTCTTCTTTCATTGAGTTTTAATATGGATAAGTGCAAGATAATGCACCTGGGACGTAAAAACCCAAGGGCTGAATATAGAATATTTGATACAGTCCTAACCTCAACATCTGAGGAAAGGGATTTAGGGGTCATTATTTCAGAGGATCTAAGGGTAAGTAGTCAATGTAATAGAGCAGCAGGAAATGCTGGCAGAATGCTTGGTTGTGTAGGGAGAGGTATTAGCAGTAGGAAAAGGGAAGTGCTCATGCCACTGTACAGAGCACTGGTGAGACCTCACTTGGAGTACTGTGTGCAGTACTGGAGACCGTATCTCCAGAAGGATATAGACAGCTTAGAGAGAGTTCAGAGAAGGGCTACTAAAATGGTGTACGGCTTGAAGGAGAAAAGTTACCAGGAAAGGGTTAATGATCTTAACATGTACAGCTTGGAAAAAAGACGAGACAGAGGAGATATGATAGAAACATTTAAATACGTAAAGGGAATCCACAAGGTAGAGGAAGGGAGTATATTTAAAAGGAAACAAAGTAGCAAAACAAGAGGACATAGTCTTAGATTAGAGGGGCAAAGGTTTAAAAGTAACATCAGGAAGCATTATTTTACTGAGAGGGTGGTGGATACATGGAACAGTCTTCCAGTAGAAGTGGTAGAGGCCAAAACAGTAATTGAATTTAAGCAGGCATGGGATAGGCATAAGGCTATCCTAAACAAAAGATAAATCCAGGTAAAGTATCCATGTAATTGGGCAGACTAGATTGTAACGGTTAGCCCCTGCTTGGGCTATCGTGGTGGCTTGGAACAGGAGATGAAGCCCTTAAGGCAGGTGAGTAACTGACTGGACACAAGGACAGACGGATTTCTCCAAAACCAAGGAGCACCAAAAAACAGAACAGAATTACCACTAAGCTCCGAAGGCTTCAAGACCGACAGACAACTTAGGACACTCAGAAACACAATGATACGCCTGCCAATCCGTGAATTGAGCAGGCTGCAGGGCAGTCGGAGAAACACAAAGATACACTTGACAATCCGTGAAGTGAGCAGGCTGAAGGACAGTAAACAAAACAGACTATACTAAAAGAGGTCCTTATAAGCGGCCTCTGAATAATATACTAAACTAAGACAGACAAGGTACATAAAACATGAAACATACAAGAATCGTCAATCAGGCAGAGGTTGGCAACAGATCAGAAATATACGGTACCGGGGGAGTAGAAGGGATAGTCAAAAATAAAGCCGAGGTCAGAACCAGAAAACACTTGAACAGGAATGCTTTGCAGCAACTCAGGAAACACGAACCAGACAGAACCACCATCAAACTCCACAAACAGTCAATGAGGCTCTGTGCTGCTGGGATATATAGGGAGTGGGTCTGTGTGATTGGGCCATGTGACCCCAGACCAGGAGATCACAACAGAACCCCAGATCAGCACTAAACAGCACAGCCAGACACACCATAGGGGAAAAACAAACATGAAGACCCTTCATCACCAGGGGGCAAGGCCGAGACGTGACATACCGTATTTTTCGCTCCATAAGACGCACTTTTTTCCCCCCAAAAAGTGGGGGGAAAAGTGGGTGCGTCTTATGGAGCGAATATGGACCAGCAGCTCGTGGATGTGCCTCCGCTCACCTGCCGCCGCCGCGTTCGTCTCCCTCTGAGCATGCGTCCGGCGGCAGGAAGCTTGGGCACTCGCCTGGGGGAGCCACGTGACCGCGATCTCCCGAGATCGCGGTCACGTGGCTCCCCCAGGCGAGTGCCCAAGCTTCCTGCCGCCGGACGCATGCTCAGAAGGAGACGAACGCGGCGGCGGCGGCGGCAGGTGAGCGGAGGCACATCCACGAGCTGCTGGGCCATATCCATATGTGAGCTGGCTGGGGCAAATCCATGTGTGAGCTGGCTGGGGCAAATCCATGTGAGAGCTGATGGGGCAAATCCATGTGAGAGCTGGCTGGGGCAAATCCATGTGTGAGCTGGCTGGGGCAAATTCATATGAGAGCTGGCTGGGGCAAATCCATGTGAGAGCTGATGGGGCAAATCCATGTGTGAGCTGATGGGGCAAATCCATGTGTGAGCTGATGGGGCAAATCCATGTGTGAGCTGATGGGGCAAATCCATGTGTGAGCTGATGGGGCAAATCCATGTGTGAGCTGGCTGGGGCAAATCCATGTGTGAGCTGGCTGGGGCAAATCCATGTGTGAGCTGGCTGGGGCAAATCCATGTGTGAGCTGATGGGGCAAATCCATGTGTGAGCTGGCTGGGGCAAATCCATGTGAGAGCTGGCTGGGGCAAATCCATGTGTGAGCTGGCTGGGGCAAATCCATGTGAGAGCTGATGGGGCAAATCCATGTGCGAGCTGGCTGGGGCAAATCCATGTGAGAGCTGATGGGGCAAATCCATGTGAGAGCTGATGGGGCAAATCCATGTGAGAGCTGATGGGGCAAATCCATGTGTGAGCTGGCTGGGGCAAATCCATGTGAGAGCTGGCTGGGGCAAATCCATGTGTGAGCTGGCTGGGGCAAATCCATGTGTGAGCTGGCTGGGGCAAATCCATGTGAGAGCTGGCTGGGGCAAATCCATGTGTGAGCTGGGGGAAATCCATGTGTGAGCTGGGGCAAATCCATGTGTGAGCTAAGGCATATCCACGAGCTGGGGCAATATCCATTTTTACACTATTTCATTCAGAATATTTATTTTCCGGTTTTCCTCCTCTAAAAACTAGGTGCGTCTTATGGTCAGGTGCGTCTTATGGAGCGAAAAATACGGTAGATGGGCCGAAAGGTTCTTATCTGCCAACATTTTCTATGTTTCTATGTTTCATTCTTATACTCAATTTTCCTTCTATTATTTGTTTGTTTGGGCTTTATTATTCAAACGATTTAGATCTGATGATCCTTTTTCTGTTCTACTGTCAGCAAAGACCATGAATCTTCTCCTACATAACTGAAAATCATTACCATGACTAATTTGCAAACATGAGATTCTATTAGTTTGCAACGTTGTGTGTTTTTTTTATTTGGCAAATTGGATAAAACTAGCGCAGGTAATATTGTCACCCATTTTATTATTCGATTAGCTACGATAAACAGATTTGTTTTGCTATTGATGACTGTATTAGGCTATGGCGCATGCAATGAGAAGAGCAAAAAGTGCGAAGGTTCAGCAGGCGTCTATCACTTCAGAAAAATTACGAGGAAGAAAATATTAACAAACCGAAAGAACACGATTTCTCTGTATTATATTATAAACGATTTTTCAATTATTCTTAACTGCTGCTAGTTTGGTCGACAGCGTGAAATATATACAATGATGCAAAAGTCAGAAATAACAATGTGAAGCGCATTCAAAGTTGATAAACATGAAAATAAGAAAACTCCTAAAAAAAAGGAAATGGATTATTATTATTATTAATTTATAAAGCGCCAGCATATTCCGCAGCGCTGTACAATGGGCATAACACAGACAGGGTTACAATACCTTGAACAACATTTGATAAACAAGTACAGGAGGAGATGAGGACCCTATTCCCGTGGTAACTCACAATCTAGAAGGGTTGGAAACAGAAGGAGAGGACTGCAAGGTGAGAGTGATGGACTGCAAGGTGAGAGTGATGGACTGCAAGGTGAGAGTGAAGGACTGCAGGTGAGAGTGATGGACTGCAAGGTGAGAGTGAAGGACTGCAAGGTGAGAGTGAAGGACTGCAGGGTGAGAGTGATGGACTGCAGGGTGAGAGTGATGGACTGCAGGGTGAGAGTGATGGATTGCAAGGTTAGAGGGATGGACTGCAAGGTGGGAGTGATGGACTGGTTGGGGCAGTGAGGTGTATTAGGGAGTCGGGTGGTAGGTTTCCCTAAATAGGAATGTCTTAAGGGAGCGTTTGAAGGAAGGGGAACTAGGGGAAAATCTGACAGTACGCGGGAGAGCGTTCCAGAGGATGGGAGCTGCGAGTGAGAAATCCTGCAGTGTATCATGGGAAGAGGTGATGCGGGGAGAAGCTAGGCGCAGGTCACTGTTTGATCTCAGGGAGCGGGTTGGGGTGTATTTGGTGATTAGTGAGGACAGGTAGTGGGGCGCTGAGTTAGTGAGAGCTTTGTAGGTCAGGGTAAGGATTATCATCTCATAATGTGGCCTGCACCAATCCTACAGTAAAACAAAGGGACAGTGAATAGAAATTCCTCAAAAAGTTTGAAAAGACCATGATAGAAGCACCACTTGTAATCTCTTAATTCAATATATATTTATATATAATAATGTGTCTTAGCCTGATAGAAAATCGAGCCGTGTAGAATTAGAAGATAAAACTGAATTCCATATTCTTTTCTTTAGTTTCTGTTAAGGGGTTTTACAGAAAAGACCGAACTTACCACCAAAGGGCACCGTACGGTACAATTTTGTGGCGATTTGTCTTCTCACTAAGGCCCCGTTCACACTGTGCGATTTTATTGCGCGGATTTTGCCGCAATGTCGCAGCAAAATCCACGCAACGTCGCGCTATGTAGCTTCTCCAATGCATTTCAATGGAGCTGTTCACATCAAGCCGCGTGACATCGAACGGGGCCTAAGCTGTCAATTCACCAAATACTGAGGAATTGCCAGCGAAATACAGTGCAGTTCGCCGCAGATCGACGCAATTCTGCCCCAGTGAAACTGTCCCATTGAGAAGTAATGGTTAATCTATTCAGGGAATGCCAAACTGCACCAAATGCCCTGATTTCCGGTGATTCAGTTCGACTGGTTTTAATAGGTAAATCCCATAGGTTTCAATGTAAAAAAATATTATCATTTTTATTTAATTTTTTCAACCCTTTATTCCTCATTTTCTAACAAAACGTCTTTTCATTTATTTATTTTTATGAACACCTTTTTGTAATTTTTAGATGACATTTTTGGTTCCCAATTCTTTTTAAAAAGATTTTTTTTTTCAATTCTGTAACGGACCATTTCATTATTTTTCTAAAGAGCCTTTTTTTATTATTATTTAGACACATTTCAATGCATTTTTATTGGTGGAAACACCTGTTAGAAGAATAGCAGTTTTGTTTTTTTTACAATGCAGTTTGGCCGTGTTCGCGCTGCTCCGTCTTTGGCGCACTTCGGTGACCCTACGGTGCAAAGAGAGTTCACCGCAGAGTCGGCGAAATGGAATCAGCGAAGTGCGCCGAATAATGAAGCACCAACATTTTGCAGACATTTTCAGGGTTATTCAAAGAGATCCGAATGGCTGGAGAAAGGTAACCGAACGCTGATTTTCAGCGTTCGGTTACCTTTCCTGGCCATTCGGCTATCCAGAGAGCAGGCAATTCCCCAAATCCTGGCGAATTGCCTGAACATACGGTGCCTGTTCGAGGGCAGTGAATCCCCATGAAAAAGCACTGCTTCGGCTATTCAGAGAACACAAACCAGCAGTGAAAGGTTCCTGAAATGCCCTGCCATTCGGTGGTTTAATTCGGCAAATTTATTCAGGCGAATCCCATAGGCTTCAATGTTAAAAATATTCCCATTTTAATTCAATATCTAATAAACCATTGATTATAATATTCTGCAGTAAAGAGTCTCTTGATTTATAGATTTTTTAGGATATTTTAAGCATTTTTTTTATTTTTTTAAAAAGTCCAATTTTTTTTAACTTTACTTATTTTTTCTGTAACAGCCGTTTTTATTATCATTCATTGGATCTTATATGTAAATTTCAGACATTTTCGCTCAGTAGTTTCTTTGCAAACAGCGTTTTACTATTCAATCATTCAAGAAAGCTGTTTTCCTAATGTGGTGTCGGCTTTTTCCGGAGGCTTAGCTGCGTGTGATCGGCTCCTGCTCGGGTTTTTCTGGCGTCTTCGACGGGTTAATCCAGATGTTTTTGCGGGTTTTAGACGTGCATTCGCCGGGTTTTGGCCAGGTTTTTGGCGGGGTTTCGGCGGGTTTTCGGCAGCTTTACCCTGCACTTCGACAGCTCTGTGGTGCTTGCTGAATACACCGCAGGGTTGCCGAAATGGGAAAGCTGATTTGCACCGAATTGAAGAGAACGAAAAGTCACCGAACATGCGGTGACTTTTCGAATCTCTTTGAATAACCCTGTTAGGTACTTTCTGAATAACCCCTATAGACTCAGAAAAGACCATTTCTTTAAATCACTTTCCATATTCCAAATTAGTCTGACTATATTCAGATCTGACCATTTATAATCGACTCGGTTTGGCTCAACAATTCAGGATATTTTTATTCGGAGAGCGATTCAACTTTGATATCGTCGATTTGGAATTCGGATCGATCCAAATTTCCGAATTGCCAATATTTCGTACAAATATCAATTCGGACTGAACTGGAGCAGTTAATAGAGCCCCAGGTTGGAAAGGTGATGAGTGCGTCTAGATTCCAGCGACGGCCAGTTTAGCTCTTTTTTTTTTTTGCATCTAAAGTTTTTATTTTGAGTAAAGGTCACGTATACAACAAACAAGTTATGTTCAACAGGCATCACAACTGGTGGCACAAAGCCTAGCAAGGCAGTGTTTTGCAGGGAAGAAAAATAGCGAAACCTCAAGGAGTCATCATACAAGCAACAGCAGGAAACAATATAATCAGGTAGTGGAGAAGCAGGATACAGGGGCTCTCCCTCGCCCCAAAACGAAAAAAAAAAAGTAAAAATTACCCTAATACGAATGGGGGGAGAAAGCCTCCAGTAAAGGAAAGGTGATACTCGGCGGCTCACCCCTAGCCCTCCGCAGAGTGGCAGGGGGCCGCAGAGGGAACCACAGGCACGGGCAGCTGCAGGGCCGAGCTGCAGTGAGAGCCTAGGTGACTGCCACATGGCTAACCTGGGGTCGAACCCTCTCTCCGTACCCATCTAGGGGTAAGAAAATAAAAAAATAAAAAATATTTTAAAAAGGGAAAAATTGGGGGGGGGGGAAGGAGGGGGGGATATCAAAGCTAGACCATTTCATCAACAAAAAGGGCAAGTGAGGGATAAAAAAACCTCAAAAATTGTCCGGATTCGGCAAGTTAGTCTGGGGCACGACACTGCATCTCCTGCTGTGAAGGAGACACGTCGTCAAGAACATCAGCCGAGGCAGTTGCCAGACCCAAACTCAGCAGGTGTGTCCGCACCTCCTCCATCATGGAAGCCACTAGAATCTCCGAGCCACTGTGAATAAGCAGTTTAGCTCTTTTAACATGTCACAATGTTGGGTCATGTAGTTACATTGTAGCACAAAGTGGCAGAATGAGTTATACAATGTAGTAAGTTTATGAAGGTGTGTTTGCGGGGCAGCTCACACATGTGCATTATTATACATCTCTAAATATTATTTACTTAATATGATTTCTCTGTGTAGCTTTTTAAACAAAATGAATCCATAACGGAAGCCAAATTAAAATATTATTAAGCATTAATAAGCCCGTACGCTGCAAAACACTTGATGTATCCTCCCACGCAAAGGCAAAACGGTTTATCCTTTTTTTTTTTTCTTCAATAATACTCTACGGAAATGTTCTTCCTCTTGGCAGTGTTCATGTTCATAGCTGTGGTGTTTTTCTTCACGCAGTCGGAAAACCCTGGTAGGGAGACAACAAACACAAATGCCGCCCATACACACCTGTCAGAAAATGCATTTTCCTGAACCAATAAAAGTATGAAAATCTAGAAAAATCCCATACCGGGATATAATATCAAATTTATAATATGCAACAGAAATAACGTGATATGGTGTTATGTTTACTGCGACCAAAAAGAAATAGAACCTTCATTGCCTTATAAAATCAAAGACAGAATGATAGGCAGACAATCTGTCATGCACAAGCTGTCACGCTGCAACCCATAAAATGCGCTAACACGGTCATTAATAACAATGATTACCAAGGTGTCATTTTCTGAGACTATTTTTTCTCTTTAATGTTTTGAAAAAACCAAATATCATTTTTTTTAACACTGCGTTTCATGACTTATTTAGCTTTTGTGAAAGATACATTTCTTTTACAATTAATTGCATTGTCTTGCGGTTTTGTTTTGCTGTTTTTTTCTTGTGATTAGGCTTGTGCACCGATTTTTTATTTTTTTTTCGGTTCGATTTGTTCGGATGTTTAAACTTTTCGATTCGGCTCGTTTCGACCGATTTCTGTTTCGATTCGGTTCGTTTTTCATGTACATTTTTTTTTCGGAATATCGACCATTTTTCGTATTTTCGAGTCACTTTGCTCGTTTTTTGTATCGAATTTTCGGAAATTTCGGAAATTTTTGTTTTTTCGGAACTTCTGTTCTCCTCGTTTCAAAGTGTCTACGATAATTTTGGCGATTCTATCGTGTTTTTTTTATTAAATAAAGATCAAATCATGAATAGAGCAAAAATAAATTTCAAGTCCATTCGAAAATTCCGAAAATATTTCGTTTCGGCTCGGAAAACTTTTCGGATCTGCCATTTTCAGATCTAAAAATGTTCGGAAAATCGGCCGCATCCGAAAACACAAATCGGGAAATTTCGTGAAAATTCCGAAATTCCGAAAACCTACTTGTGATGCCTCACCGGTCTAAATAAATTAAAGGGATGCCGTGACGTAAAGCTGGGCTTGTCCCCCAGACCCACACACAAATGGTTCCAAAAAAATACTGGATAGAACTGGTAATCTCAATCACAAGAGTCACCAAACAGCCAACACCAGAAAGCTATTAAATAGGGGTTTAATACATGAAAACTAGGGATGTGCGTTTCGTTTCGCACCGATTTGTTCTTCTCACGAAACAGGCCGATTCGGTGTTTCGGATTCGTCCCATGCTCCGAACCGGACGGGCAACGAAATACACACCATCCGAAATATTTCCCGATACGAAACGAAAAAATTTAGTTATTTGTAAAATCGCAAGTCATTTTCGTTCTATTTGCGATTTCGGGTCCGTTTCGGTTAATTTCGGACAACGTATTTTCGTATCATTTCGAGTTAGTTTCGGTTCCGTTGCTGATTTTGTAATTTTGTATCGTCAGTCACTTTTATCACTTGTTCCAGTGCTTTCTTTCTGCATCAATAATATATAATTTTTTTTCCCTAAATCCCCAGTCTAAATAAAGTTATGCAATGCATATTCATAAGAAAAAAAGGATCTTTCATTAAAAATGGTACAGTAATCCTGCCGATTCGGAGCATCCAAAATACACTATTTTGCCAAAAGTATTTGCTCACCCATCCAAATAATCAGAATCAGGTGTTCCAATCACTTCCATGGCTACAGGTGTATAAAATCAAGCACCTAGGCATGCAGACTGTTTTTACAAACATTTGTGAAAGAATGGGTCGCTCTCAGGAGCTCGGTGAATTCCAGCGTGGAGCTGTGATAGGATGCCACCTGTGCAACAAATCCAGTCGTGAAATTTCCTCGCTCCTAAATATTCCACAGTCAACTCTCAGCTGTATTGTAAGAACGTGGGAATGTTTGGGAACGACAGCAACTCAGCCACTAAGTGGTAGGCCATGTAAACTGACGGAGCGGGGTCAGCGGATGCTGAGGCACATAGTGCGAAGAGGTCGCCAACTTTCTGCAGAGTCAATCGCTACAGACCTCCAAACTTCATGTGGCCTTCAGATTAGCTCAAGAACAGAGCGCAGAGAGCTTCATGGAATGGGTTTCCATGGCCGAGCAGCTGCATCCAAGCCATACATCACCAAGTGCAATGCAAAGCATCGGATGCAGTGGTGTAAAGCACGCCGCCACTGGACTCTAGAGCAGTGGAGACACGTTCTCTGGAGTGATGAATCGTGCTTCTCCATCTGGCAATCTGATGGACGAGTCTGGATTTGGCGGTTGCCAGGAGAACGGTACTTGTCTGACTGCATTGTGCCAAGTGTAAAGTTTGGTGGAGGGGGGATTATGGTGTGGGGTTGTTTTTCAGGAGCTGGGCTTGGCCCCTTAGTTCCAGTGAAAGGAACTCTGAATGCTTCAGCATACAAAGACATTTTGGACAATTCCATGCTCCCAACTTTGTGGGAACAGTTTGGAGCTGGCCCCTTCCTCTTCCAACATGACTATGCACAAAGCAAGGTCCATAAAGACGTGGATGACAAAGTCTGGTGTGGATGAGCTTGACTGGCCTGCACCGAATCCTGACCTCAACCCGATAGAACACCTTTGGGATGAATTAGAGCGGAGACTGAGAGCCAGACCTTCTAGTCCAAGATCAGTGTGTGACCTCACAAATGCACTTCTTGAAGAATAGTCAAAAATTCCCATAAACACACTCCTAAACCTTGTGGACAGCCTTCCCAGAAGAGTTGAAGCTGTTATAGCTGCAAAGGTTGGACCAACGTCATATTGAACCCTATAGATTAGGAATGGGATGTCACTTAAATTCATATGCGAGTCAAGGCAGGTGAGCGAATACTTTTGGCAATATAGTGTACCATACGTCTAAAGTCAAAATGAAATGGAGCCTTTGAAACAAAGAGAACAGATGATCCAAAAGACTGAAATTCCCCGATTTCACGAAACAAAAATCGATACGAAACAATGAGCCGAAACGACACTAGCCGAAACTAAAATGTGCCGAAACAGTACGAAACAAAACTTTTGAAAAGCTGAATGTGCCGAAACGAAATGAAAAAAAAAAAACGCGTGCACGTCTCTAATGAAAAGACAGTTCACGAAAGGGATATAAGGGTACAAACAGATACATAAAATAAAAGGATAATAAACATAACAGCTAAACTCACATGCCCTGCATTTAAAGTTCTGGTTCCAGTGGACTTGGAAGAGTAGGAGGATCAGAGTTCAGTCCACATGCGCCTAGATGTTATTTCTTCTTCTGGGTCCACACACTGGACTGCTTCACTCAGCAAAGTCTTTTTCAGCACCTCACCCCCCCATCCATGAACCCCAGGGACCTCCAGCACTGCAATGTCCACTCCTAACCATTTGGCTATCTTAGGTTACCATGATGACTGCCCAGGGGAGCTACAGGATGTGCCATGCTAATTAAATCACTCCACTTGATCTGGTCTGAATTTCAACTGGAAAGATATGGGGCAGGGGAAACACACAGGACAGGATCTGTACATAGACACACTGGGGTATATATATATTGGGGGGCTTCCCAGCACAATTAGGAAGCTTTTCGTCACAGATGCTCTATTGAAAAATAGAGTTCCATTTTTTTTGCATCTCAAATAATTGGGCAGTTGCTGCTGACAGCCTCTGCCCAATTTCTTTAAATCATTTTTTCAGATTTTTGGTGATTTTACTCACCTTTTGTCCCTCTCCGGGTGCAGCTTCTCCACTTCGACTCAGGGACTCCAGAACCCAGAAGTCCCTAAAGCTTTTCTTCGAAATGTACGCTCCTTCACAGCTTGCGTAGCATAGGAATGGCAAATTGTGCACTGCTACGGGACCTGCACACTTTACAGGTGTATGTTATCCTACGGGCAGGGTTGTCTTTTCCTCATTTATCATGTACGTCTCATGTTTGTGCTCCCTCATTGTAAAGCGCTACGGAATTTGCTGGTGCCGAATAAATGCCTGCAACTGTAACTGTACCCTACTGTGCAAATTCAATGTTCTCGAACCCAGGACGTACTTGAAAACGAGACAAACCTCAATGTATCCTTCCTGGTAAAATACTTTATAAATAAGTGTTCCGTGGCACCTGCGCAGAGCGATGGATCACGCATGCACAAATCCGATCCATCGGCTGCCTCTCTGAGAATGCTCCCTATTGCGATTGGTTACAGCGGGTGATGTCGGAATGCTCTCTACGTGTTGACGTTACTAGTGGCCGACCTGGTGACTGGCAGCCAGGAAATTCAAAATCCCGGCTGCTGTTGACTCTGGATGGGGTGGTGGAAACTCCTACACTTCACGGTTTTACCAGATTGGGGGAGATTGGGGGCGGGCACTCCTCATGATTAAAGTGTCCCTTTACGTCTACAGAAGGAACAAATTAAATAAGAGCAAACACTAAACATTCCGAGGACTGTTCTACATCATGATGTTGTCATAGTGAACATGTGGCCTGGAGTCTGATTATCAGTGAGTGTATATATCTGTGTGTCTCTGAAGATGGGTGTATTGGTGTGTGCATGGTTGTGTTAATTTGATCGAGCATTCTATTGAATGTGTGTGTTTGGTAATGAGTGTTGCTGGTGTCAGTATTTATATGGGGTGGTATTTGTGGTACTTTTGAGATTTTTGTGTATGGATCCATGTGTATATGATAGTATTTGTGTAGCCATTGGTTTCTTTTACTTATGAATGATCGTGGAGCTTTACAAGAATGAACGTGGTATTGAGTGGCCGGTTCAGAATGCCACAACCATTCTGGGCAGGACTTTAGGACACCAAGGCCGCAGACATGTGAGTTAGAAGTAATGGTGGCACCATTGCCCTGATGGGAAACAGACATATGAGGGTTAGATTTTAGATGGAAAGAGGACAAGTAGGCCAGTTTTGGAGAGGTTGAGGTTTAAAAAATGAGCGGTTATCCTGTTATGGACAGTAGACAGACAGGGACATGATCTAACACGGAGAAGAAGATCAGGAGAGGACTTAAATTTGGGTGTCATCAGCATAGAGGTGATATTGGAAGCCATATGAAGAAATTAGATCACCAAGAGAGGTGGTATAGATTAATTAGAGAAGGGGACCCAGAACAGAGCCTCGCGGTTCAGAGGGAAGAGCAGCCAGCAAAGGAGACTCTAAAGATTGGTGAGAGAGTACAACTATATGGTAAACTGTATCAAATGCAATAGAAAGGTCCAGAGGTTAACTAAGGATTAGTAACTGTGGAGTTAGAATTGAATGAAACAGATATTCCTGAAAAAAATACATTTTTATTTTTATTAATTAGTTTTTTATTTTTACATATAATCTAGTCACGCTTGGTATCATTGGAAAAGTCATACCCTCACCTTTCCAATGATACCTTACATGACTCCCTACCTATTATGTTTCAGGAGAATCATGGGTCCAAATGACCCCTGTATGACCTCCATAGGGAATTCCATGCACGGCTGGAGGGGGAAGACACTTTCTGACATCATTGCACCCATGCCAGATGATGTCAGAGGACAGGCGGAGGTCACAGAGGCAGGGCTGACATCTTGGATGTCAGTCTACTCTGGAGGAGTCCACGGTCGGCGGGAAGCAGAGGACGTGCTTGGCGAGTCATCCGCAGTCAACTGGTTAGTTTTTATTTTTACATATAATCTGGTCATGCTTGCTATCATTGGAACAGGCATACCCTCACCTTTCCAATGATACATTGCATGACTCCCTACCTAAAATATTTCAGGAGAATCAGGGGTCCAAATGACCTCTGTATGTCCTCCATAGGGAATTCCCTGCCCGGCCAGAGGTGAAGTCCCTTTCTGACATCATCGTGCCCATGCACGATGACATCAGTGGACAGGGGGAGGTCCCGGAGGCAGGGCTGACATCTTGGATGTCAGTCCCCTCTGGAGGAGTCCACGGTTGGCGGGAAGCAGAGGACAAGCTCGGAGAGTTGTCCGCAGTCAACTGGTTAATCTTCTCAGAGAAGCAGCAAAGCTGAAAGCAATCAGGTTGGTGAAGGGTTGTGTGGAATCTGGACATGTTGGCAGGATGAATGTATGAAACAGGCTTTTAGAGTCAAGAGGGAAGGAGCAGATGAGAAACATGAATTGTGTTTGTTTGGCTCTAGCAAGACTGTAAGAACGAAACGTGAATTCATCATGTAAGTCAGCTGTACAAGTCACTTGTCATCTAAAGCATTCATATTCATAAGAACATGGAACCTTGGTCACTGTAGTGACAGCTTCCTTTAGTTCTGTGTCTTTTTTAATTGAACACAGATTCCTATATGTCGTAGAAAAACAATTTTGCCGAAAGCACACTGAGACGTTCTAAACTAATGTTTCGGCAAAAAACGTAGAAGGTTTAAAGTGACACACTACACATCTACACAGCTTTTTAAAGTGGCCAGGATGTGTAGAGTCCCCCCCCCACATCCTCCTTACCTCCCCGCGGCGCCGATCTGGAGAAATTTCTGGGTGATACAGGATTTAGAATTTCCTGGCTGTCAGTCACCAGATCGGACAGTGAGGATGTCCACATGCTCCGCATGCTGGTATCAACCTCTCTCAGACCACCCGTGATAGCGTGCGTCAAGAGAAAGGCAGCCGATGGATCGACTCTGCAGATGCTCGTTCTGATCCATCGTGCTGCGCAAGCGCTACAGAGCTTGGGTACATAAAGTGTGCAAATCACGAGCAATGCGCAAATTGCACTGCCTATGCTACAGAATTTGTGTAGGTATGCAAATTGTGAAGAAAAGCTACAGGGATTTCCGGATTCGGAGCCCTGGAGCTGAAAAAGGAGGAGCAGCTCTCGGCGAGGGACAAAAGGTGAGTATTTATAGACCAAATTTTTTAATTTTTTTTTATTATGAGTGTTTCTTTAATGATTATGCATAGTTATAACCAACTTTTATTTATTTCAATTTCCAGAGACAAGGTTCTGGTGCAACAAGTGTGAAGGACAAGAAATCGGGTGGGAATGGTAAGACGCCATTTTCTTATGTCTTTGATCTAGAGCCTACGTATGACTATTACAATTAAGCAGGAAGGGGTTAAAATGTGAGATTAAAATCCTCCACTACGCAAAGTGCAAGAAGGAATATAAATCATTGTGAAAAACATCTGCATGTGTAAGCAAATCGGAGCTTTGCTTTGCCCACGGAGCTCCTTTACAACTCTCCCTGAATTTACCAATGAAATCCGGCCAGGGCATGCAGTTTCTCATTAATATTTTGTAATCAAAGATATGCTGGAACAAAACATATAGACAGGTGATAGATTACTACTATACACTGTGATACCCTTATGGTACTTTGACAGATCAATATATGTTGTTTGGAACACTTGGAGAAGAAAGAATAGATGTCCTAGAACAAGGGTGGGCAACCTTGACCCTACAGATCTTTTGGAAGTACAATGGATTCCCCATAGCTCCACTTGGCAGCTAGGGGGTTAACTGGCCAACTGATGTCATCGCACATACGGCGATGATGTCAGTGGGTGGCGGGGTGACCCGCAGGCTTGGCTGACATCCAAGATGTCAGCCACTTCTGAGGCCGAAAAGCGTTCCAGCACCTAAGGGGTTAAAGAGAGGTACCGATGAAAAGGGCCGACTCTCCCCTCTCCTGCGGTACCTTTCTTTTTTTTGTAACCCTAGCCGTTTGGGAGGGAGAGGCGTCCAAAGGACCCCACTTCCCCTTTCAGGTTCCCCCTGCAGTCACAGGTCACAAAAGTGGTGTCATCGCGCAAGGCATCATCACGACGGCTGGGGAACATAAAAACAATGAGCAGACTTTAACAAAGTCATTGCAGCGTGGGACCCCTGGACAGAGAGGTGAGTATGGGGAAGGGGGGGGATAAAGGACCACGACGTACATAGTACATCCTTGGTCGTTAAGGGGAATTTTCCCCAGGACGTACTATGTACGTCAGTGGTCCGTAAGGGGTTGAACAGTAAATTATGCTCTTCGTTTTTGTTAAACTCTCACTTTGCCTCCCTATTCCCTCTCCATGTCATAAATACTGCTCATACAAAGCACACTCTTCCTAAATCTGTGTGCCTTTTTATTTTCATAAAGCTCACCATCCACAGCCATCACCCATCCCAGCTCCTGCATTGCCACTCTGCAGTCCCACTCTCCCGCCCGCCCCATTCACCCTATTCTAGGCCTAAACTCCTAGCTCTCCCTTCTCTTCTTTCTTATTACCCTTACTAAGCTCAAGCTTCTGGTCCTTCCCATGCAATCCCTGTTATATTCTTTCTGGCTACCAGCTCCACACTCCCTCAGCTCCCTTCTGTTTCACATACCTCTGTCCTTTAGATTGCAAGCTCATGGAATGTCTGGCTGAGCATTTGAATAAAGTACGACATGGCCGTCTGTTCCTTATGTATCATTATCATGTCTCATGTTTGTACTTCCCCATTGTAAAGCGCTATGTAAGTGACTGTAGCTGTAATTGTCCGGGTATCATGGGAGATGTGGTTCCAAAACATCTGGGAGGCCAATGTTGCTGATCCCTGTCCTAGAATCCCAGTGGAAAATGTCAAAACATGTATTGTAAAGGAACACTCTGAGAAAACAAAAATATAAAATGATGCCTAACAGCGATCTTTTATACAGGGTTGCAGGCTCCCTTGTTGCTCTGCTGGGCAACAGAGCATCTTACTGAGACAGTCTTGCAGGCAGCCAATCAGATGCCTCTAAATGCAGAGGCTTCAGATATTCGGCAGATTTCACCAGTGCTGATGTAATTTTTGGTTGAAGGCTACCCATTACCAGCTGATAGATTGTCTCCAGGGCAGAGAGGAGACCTCCTAGTTGAAGGTCTGTCTCAGCAGCCAGAAAGGGTGGAGTTGAGGGACACTCATCACACCATGATCCTTTACATTCACTTAAATGATCATGGCGGCTAAAGCATCCCTTTAATTTAAGAGTATTATTATGCAGCCTGTGTGTTTTTATGTGACATCCTTTGCATCCAGAGGAATATACAATTTTATGACACAACGTGTAACTGCGCTCCGGTGTGCGGATTGCGGAATACATAATGTATCTTTCTGTTTACAATACACAACGCTGATTGTTTTCAGTCGATTTCAGCTGCCAAGGTCGCGGTCGACCCACTCAATACATTGTCTTCATTCAGTGAACTGACAGTTCTTTTATGCCGTTGGAATGTGAACAACGTTTGTAATACTGTGCTGGGTTTTAGACGTGAAGTAGATGTATTTCCATACCAACACCGGAACGTCTCTGGCAAGCTATTCATTACGGGGTTGGAGCTCGCAGCCTCTCTGTTTGAATTGGTACATTTCCACCATCAATCACAAACTAATGCAAAAGGAACTAATTAATAATGACGGTAGGGCAGGATAATGAATTGATTAGGCAATCGTTATAGCTGTTATAGCGTTATATGGTGTTATAGTGGTTATATTACACGACCGAGTGTTCTGCTCTACTCCGGCAATCATAATAATGAAGATATTTAAGTATCTTCTGAAAGCTCAGCACATATTTTACGAGTGAAGAGGTACCGTATCTGGTCTAAGTATTCATGCCTCCCCACTTCCACATATACATACATATCATCACTTGTATTTTCATATTATACACTGATCAGCCACAACATTAAAACCACTGACAGGTGAAGTGAGTAACATTGATTTTATGGTTAAAATGGATCAACCTTAATGGGACACTACCGTCCGCTTACATAAGCTGGAACTAGATAACATGTGCATTACAAACAGAAACACCTTATAAGACACATTATGAATCACATTATAAAACACATGATAAAACACATTATAAGTCAGGCCTCAAAATTTCAACTCGCCTGCTCGCATTTGGCGAGTGGAAATTACATGAGGGCGAGTAGAAATGCAGAGGCAGGGCAGGATAAGGGGTTAGGTGGGGCAACTAGTGGCGAGTAACTCTTAAGGCCTGGCTAGTAGCTTGGGACTTGAAATTTTAAGCCCTGTTATAAGTTATAACAGGGCTCAAAATTTCCACTCGCCTACTCGCATTTGGCGAGTGGAAATTAGGTGAGGGCGAAAATGTGCACGCAGGCAGCACTATAAATTATTTTGTGCTGCGTATTCCGGCAGTGCCCCCTTCCCCAGGCTGCACGGTGGCAGGGATCAGCTGCCTGACCTGACACAGCTAGTCTCTTTCACTGGCAGGGGGGTGGAGAGGAGCTTCCCTGCCTCCTCGCTCTGCTCACACTGTGGTCTGATGCCTGGGTATCCATGTATCTGGGGTCTGATGTCTGGGTATCCATGTATCTGGGGTCTGATGTCTGGGTATTAATGTTATTTTTGTAACTTTTATCTAAATAAAACCTTTAACAGTGTAAAAGATAATTTTAGGGGGTGTGTTTAGGGGCAGAGTTAAGGGCTGGGTAGGGGTTATTTAGGTGGAGCAACTGGTGGCGAGTAACTCTAATGGCCTGGTTAGTAGCTTGGGACTTGAAAATTTGAGCCCTGTCATTATAAAACACATTCTGTTGTTTTTTTTCTTTGTTTGAAGAAATTGCATGTAAAAAGGAAAAATAAAATTAGGGTTTTTATATCTCCTGTTTCGATTTCATGGAATTTTCCCATGATGCAACATATATCAAAATCTCTGCAAAGTTTTACTTTGTGGCTGTGGTTTATCTTCTACAGTATTTAACAGTTAAGGAGGTAAAGGAGGGAATGTTTAGATAAGGCAGCAGGGGTTGTATTGTGTTCTCCAGGCTACTCCAGATAAGATATGGCAGCTGAATGAGATAAGAAAGGGAGCTTAAAAGACTTTTAATCCACCCCCTGGTGATGTCCTTTGAATACAATCCACAAAATACAATGATGTGAGTTGGTGACTGACCCATTCACTCCATTATATGACCAAAGCCACACAGTGAGGAGCAAGTGATGGAAAGATGCTGTGGGGGGGGGCAGTTTACATCACAAAATATCACACAATGGATGCACCCAGTGAAACATATAGAGAAAAATATCACACAATGGATGCACCCAGTGACACATATAGGGGAAAATATCACACAAGGGATGCATCCAGTGACACATATAGAGAAAAATATCACACAATGGATGCACCCAGTGAGACATATAGAGGGAAATATCACACAATGGATGCATCCAGTGACACATATAGAGGAAAATATGTTCTTAACTAAACATACAAGAGAAAAACAAAGCACATGTAAGATATCAGCAACATCAAATAAACACAATAAGGGCATTTCATTTTTGGTGGTAGCGGCCCTTTAACCCTAACCCTATCACTTCCAATCATATATACCCAAGCCCACCTTAACCCTAACCCTATCCCATCCCTTCCAGTCATCTTACCCAAGCCCACCTTAACCCTAACCCTATCCCTTCCAATCATACTTACCCAAGCCCAACTTAACCCTAACCCTATCCCTTCCAGCCATCAAACCCAAACCCCCTTAACCATAACCCTATCCCTTCCAGTCATCTTACCCAAGCTCACCTTAACCCTAACCCTATCCCTTCCAATCATATTTACCCAAGCCCACCTTAACCCTTACCCTATCCCTTCCAATCATACTTACCCAAGCCCACCTTAACCCTAACCCTATCCCTTCCGATCATATTTACCCAAGCCCACCTTAACCCTAACCCTATCCCTTCTTATCACTTTTACCCAAGCCCACCCCAACCCTTTTAATTACTTTTACCCATGGTGGGTTGGTTTGTTTGCAGATTGTGAAATTTTTTAATTTTTTGCAACTTTACACCGAACGTTTGGAACATGTGGGCTTTACCCAGGTAAAAAAAGTTTCAGACTCTACCCATAACAGATACATAGACTGGGGAAGCAGTAGGGGTAAGTAAAAAAGGACGATATTTCATAGAAATAAAATGAACCATCGTTAGATGTAGACTAAGGGCTTGACCTCTTGGATTCGGGAAAGCACACTGGTTGTTCTCCAAAGTATTTTTAGCCGTCTAGATCCTCTCAGCCAATAACAGAGTAAATATAATAGGGCTTTCTATTTCCAGACTTGTAAATCAATCATATATTAATATCTTAAAGCTATCACTGGATTGCACGGAACACAAAGTGCTTATGTTTTAGCTAAAGCAAGATAAACATTTAATGGGAGCTGCTTGAAGGTAATGTACCTGTGGCTTAGGACTTCAAAACATTCATCACTTAAAAATTAGGCCTGCTGCCAAACCTTTGGCTTGACCAGATTAGATACGAGCAGGACTTGGCATAGCTCCCGGGAAGGTGTTGGAAGAATCAATTTGACACAATGCTGCCACGTCCTGTATTAAGACAATGGTTGAGTAATTCTGAACATGTTGGGTATGGAAAGTACAACCTTACCATATGTGCTGAGAAACTAGAGGATTAGGTTATACCTCCAGTAGTGACACCAGGCTTCGCATGGAGGATGTGTCCTTGTGTTTGGTTTTTTATAATAAAGAGTTATTTTCAGGTATAGAGAAAGAATTAGGCAAATAATAGTTTTCCCGCGTTTACTCTCTTTTTAAAGAGGTCCTTCATAAACGATTTTTTAAAAAGCTATAATTACTACCCAAAAATACCCCTTCAAGGGATCCTATAAAACTGCTGCAATAAACGTTTGTGTTAGAGTCAAGGGACAATGTACTTGTTCAACTGTACCCTAAATATATTCACTGTAATACCAACTGCACCAGGATTCTCTTCAACTCATTGAAAAGGCTTGTCCTATTCAAAATAATTATATTTTAGCTGGAAAATTATTTGAAATTAATGTGCAATGCAATCAAACTGCACTGTCCTCCTATCCATATTGCCCCTAGTTTACTTTTATGCTGTCAGCCTTCAGGTGTTTTCACTCCTTCCTGCAGCTTATTGACTCCCTCACAGCCTGTGCAGTTTTCTGCAGCCTCCTCATACTCTCTCTGCTCATCAAGTGTTTTAAAAATACTGGGCTCTATCACCTCCTTCACGCTAGCGCTCACGTAAATGAGCGTTAGCACCAGCTTAAAAGAGGTGATAGCGATTCGAAGGTGATCTGTATGGAGTGCTAATGGGTTAAAAACCCGCTAGCTAATCGGTATTAGCGTATTTTAGCACTTGCTTATTGTAATTTGCGCTCCCTATACTTAACATAGGGAGCGCAAAGTGTAAACACTCAGTAATTAGCGTTATGATCACGAAGTCCTAACGCCAATTACAAACAGCTGTCGCTAACTAAGGCTAGGGTCAGACTAACGCATTTTTCGCTTTGTCCGTGAAAAAGTGCGTTCGAACGAATGGACGTATTTTTCACGGAATACGCGATAGCGGTCATACGATGCGTATTTTCGTCCATGATTTTGTACGGATCATCAATAAAACACTTTTTGTGTCTGGACGTTATGTTGGCCGGACATTAGCAGCATCTGACATCTCCAAATCACGCACACACGCCGCTAGCGGACGCAGCGCACTCTGTACGTCCGTACTAGCGGTTTGACGTTCTCGAAAAAATGCGTTTGTTTGCCACTTGCGTTGCACAGCCGCACTTTAGTGCGGCCGTTCTTCGTATGTTGCCCGGCATTGGACGTCATTTGCTGCTAGCACGGCCGTGATTTAGTGCTGCTAAACGCACGTTAACACTGCGTTAGTCTAACCCTAGCCTAAAAGAGTTAATACCAGCTCTAAGCTGTTGCAGAATCCATTACTTACCAGCAGCTGAAACCCCCCCCCCCAAAAAGACAAAAAAATACTCACCTCTCACCCCGCGGTGAGAACGATGGCCCAATCGCCACTTCTTGCTGCCAAGAGCAGAGTGAGACTGGAGAAAAAAGTAACCAATCACTCCACTGACCAGCAGGATCTCGCGAGAAACGAGATCCAGCTGATCATGTGACTCCGCAGCAGAAGCCCCTATGGAGTCCTATGGAGATGATCAGAACGGCATTTAGCGCTGTACCGATCATCCAGGACCGTAGCAGCTGCAACGATGCAGGCTGCTGGACTCGGTGACTGCCCTGTAATCTACTGTGAAAAAGCGGGCACTAGGGGGAGGTTAGTGAATGCAAATTTTTCCCCTTAACGTCCCTGTTTCAGTGAGTAGAGATGTGCAATTAGTTTCATTCCAAATCCAAATTCGGACGAAAATCACCGTTTTAGTATTTCGGGAGCATTTCTGAAAATGAAGTATCAGCCATCTGAAAATTCTAATTGATCTGAAATTTCGGTGTGGATCGATTTGGTGATTCGGATAGATTCAGTGATTCGGATCGATTTAGTTTTTTTATGTGTTAGAATTAATGCAGCATATGAATCCACACACTGCTGGGAAGCAGCCGCCGATCACAGCGCAGAGCAGCCGCTGGAAAAAGTAGACACCGCAGACGAATGGAGTGAAAATAAAAGAAACCGTACGCTTGAATGTTTGAAAAGTGAAACGCTGTTTGCAAAGAATCTACAGAACGAAAATGTCTGAAATTTACATATAAGATCCAATGAATGATAATAAAAAGGGCTGTTACAGAAAAAAGAAAAAAAGATTTTAAAAGAAACGGAAATTTTTTTTCGCAATAAAATCCCGAAAAAAGCCTAAAAGATCCTAAAAAAATCTATTAATAAAGAGACTCTTTATTACAGAATATTATAATCAACGGTTTATTAGATGTTAAATTAAAACGGGAATATTTTTAACATTGAAGCCTATGGGATAAGCCTGAATAAATCTGTCGAATGAAACCACCGAATGGCAGGGCATTTAGGCAACTTTCACTGCTGTTTTGTGTTCTCTGAACAGCCAAAGCATTGCTTCTCTATCGGGATTCACTGCCTCGAACAGGCACCGAACAGGCACCGTATGTGCAAGCAATTCGCCAACATTTGGTGAACTGCCTGCTCTCTGAATAGCCGAATGGCCAGGAAAGGTAACCGTACGCTGAATTTCACTGTTCAGTTACCTTTCCGCCACAGTTCGGATCTTTTTGAATAACCCTGTAAGTGATCTGAATTCCCGAATGGATCCAAATCAATCCAAATTACTGAATCGAGCTGAAACCCGAATTGATCCTAATCACCAAATTGATCCACACCGAAACGAAACAAAAACTGTCCGAAATGACCCGAAACAAACAAAAAAAGCCCAGAAGATAGGGCTCACTGTTGGCGACAGTTTACAACACAAAATATCACACAATGGATGCACCCAGTGACACATATAGAGGAAAATATCACACAATGGATACACCCAGTGACACATATAGAGGAAAATATCACACAATGGATGCATCCAGTGACACATATAGAGGAAAATACCACACAATGGATGCGCCCAGTGACACATATAGAGGAAAATATCACACAATGGATGCGTCCAGTGACACATATAGAGGAAAATATCAAACAATGGATGCACCCAGTGACACGTATAGAGGAAAATATCACACAATGGATGCACCCAGTGACACATATAGAGGAAAATACCACACAATGGATGCGCCCAGTGACACATATAGAGGAAAATATCACACAATGGATGCACCCAGTGACACGTATAGAGGAAAATATCACACAATGGATGCACACAGTGACACATATAGAGGAAAATATCACACAATGGATGCACCCAGTGACACATAAAGAGGAAAATATCACACAATGGATGCACCCATTGACACATATAGAGGAAAATGTCACACAATGGATGCGCCCAGTGACACATATAGAGGAAAATATCACACAATGGATGCACCCAGTGACACATATAGAGGAAAATATCACACAATGGATGCGCCTAGTGACACATATAGAGGAAAGTATCACACAATGGATGCACCCAGTGACACATATAGGGGAAAATATCACACAATGGATGCACCCAGTGACACATATAGAGGAAAATATCACACAATGGATGCACCCAGTGACACATATAGAGGAAAATATCACACAATGGATGCACCCAGTGACACATATAGGGGAAAATATCAACAATGGATGCACCAGTGACACATATAGAGGAGAAAATCACACAATGGATTGTGCCCAGTGACACGATAGAGGAAAATATCACACAATGGATGCACACAGTGACACATATAGAGGAAAATATCACACAATGGATGCACCCAGTGACACATAAAGAGGAAAATATCACACAATGGATGCACCCATTGACACATATAGAGGAAAATGTCACACAATGGATGCACCCAGTGACACATATAGAGGAAAATATCACACAATGTATGCACCAAGGGACACATATAGAGGAAAATATCACACAATTGATGCGCCTAGTGACACATATAGAGGAAAGTATCACACAATGGATGCACCCAGTGACACATATAGAGGAAAATATCACACAATGGATGCACCCAGTGACACATATAGGGGAAAATATCACACAATGGATGCACCCAGTGACACATATAGAGGAAAATATCACACAATGGATGCACCCAGTGACACATATAGAGGAAAATATCACACAATGGATGCACCCAGTGACACAAATAGGGGAAAATATCACACAATGGATGCACCCAGTGACACATATAGAGGAAAATATCACACAATGGATGCACCCAGTGACACATATAGAGGAAAATATCACACAATGGATGCACCCAGTGACACAAATAGGGGAAAATATCACACAATGGATGCACCCAGTGACACATATAGAGGAAAATATTTTCTTAACTAAACATACAGGAGAAAAACAAAGCACATGTAAGATATCAACAACATCAAACAAACACAATGAGGACGTTTCATTTTTTTTGGTGGCAGTGGCCCGTTACGTTGGGTTTGGAGATCACTGTATCAACACATGAAATAACCAGAGAAGAGGTAGAGGGGAAAAAAATCAGAAGGCTGGAAACCAGCTTTTCTGAAACAAACAAAGCAAGCTTGAATTCGCTCAGCCGTGACGTTAATCGAGAGGAAGTAAAAAAAAAATAGGCTTCAGATAACTCTAACTTTAAGATTACATGGTGTGTGATTCTCAAACAATGTATTTATATTCATTTATAGCCAAGAAGCTGAAGGGACTCTTAGAATCTGCACCCTGTGCGACAAATGCATCTTGCTGACCCAGCTCCATTTGGATGAAGGAATTTATTCTGACAGCAGACATGGATTATTTTCTTCTCTTTGCCTTTGTTAAGTGTTTACATTTATTTGGTAGCTGTCACCCAAGCAGTGCGCTCAGTGTTTAGCTCACGGAAAGATTAAAGCTTTAAAAAATGAAAGGAGAGCGAAGCCCATTGGGATATGTGTATGTTATGTTCCTGCATGTAGTTACACAAAGTGCTGAAATTCCGCACAGAATAAGTTATTATTGCGACTACACAACATTTCTATGCGGAAAGTATTATTATTCTCGACTTAAGAAGCAGTTTGATATTTAATGCATTGTTCAAGGAAAGTTCTGAGTCCATACATCAAGCTGAAAATAATGTACGAGAAGGTGGATGGAGCCGTACTTCCCTGTGGAGGAGAGATCCGAAGTGCTGATATGGTTTTTTTTATTTACTCTGTTATATTTTTATTGTTTTATGTGTTCCATATTGCTGGGAATACCGATTTTATATATATTATACAGGAGGACATCTCTTCCTATTTATTTTGTTATAATCAGTGATGGTGGAAGTAGCCAGAAATCCCACTGAGAGGTGGTCTTATTAACTAAAGTATAGAAGTGTCCATATATATTTATTTTTAAAAATATTGTGTGTTAATAAAAAATATTAATTTAAAATAATCCTTCCTTCTTTCTTCCCAACCCTCTCTCCTTTCCTTTCTTCCATTTTTCTCTCTCCTTCCTTCCTTCATTTCTTCCTTCCTTCCTTCCCTACATTTCTCCCTTCCTTTCTTCCAATTTCTCCCTCTCTCCTTCCTTCCTTCTCTCCCTTCCTTTCATCCAATTTCTCGCCCCTTCCTTCATTCCTTGCTCATTCCTTCCTTGCTTGATCCATCTCTCCCTCCTTCCTTCCTTACAATCTATCTATTTACTTTCTTTCTTTCTTTCTTCCCTCCCACCCTCTATCCCTTCCCTTTCCTCTCACACTCTCTCTCTTCTTTTTCCTTCCTTCCCTCTCTCCCTTCCTTTCTTTCAATTTCTTGCCCCTTCCTTCCTTGCTCATTCTCTCCTTTCTTCCTTGCTCATTCTCTTTCTTCCTTCCTTCCCTCCCACCTTCTATCCCTTCCCTTTCCTCCCTCCCTCTCTTCTTGTCCCTTTTCTCCCACCCATTCTTCCTTTTTTCCTTCCTTCCTATTTATGTCCCATTCCTTACATGTTTGCTCCTTCCTTCCGTTTTCTCTGCCCTTCCTTCCTTGCTCATTCTCTCCTTCCTTCCTTCCTTCCTTCCTTCCTTCCTTCCTTCCTTCCTTCCTTCCTTCCTTCCTTCCTTCCTTCCTTCCTTCCTTCCTTCCTTCCTTCCTTCCTTCCTTCCCTTTCCTCTCACCCTCTCCCCCTTCCTTTTCCTCTCACCCTCTCTCCCTTCCCTTTCCTCTCACCCTCTCTCCCTTGCCTTTCCTCCCACCCTCTCTTCATTTTTCATTTTTCCTTCCTTCCTTCCTTCCTTCCTTCCTTCCTTCCTTCCTTCCTTCCTTCCTTCCTTCTTCCTTCCTTCCTTCCTTCCTTCCTTCCTTCCTTCCTTCCTTCCTTCCTTCCTTCCTTCCTTCCTTCCTTCCTTCCTTCTCTCCCTTCCTTCCTTCCTTCTCTCCCTTCCTTCCTTCCTTCTCTCCATTCCTTCCTTCCATCTCTCCCTTCCTTTCTTCCAATTTCTCTCCCCTTCCTTCCTTGATCATTCTCTCCTTCCTTCCTTCCTTCCTTCCTTCCTTCCTTCCTTCCTTCCTTCCTTCCTTCCTTCCTTCCTTCTTCCTTCCTTCCTTCCTTCCTTCCTTCCTTCCTTCCTTCCCTTCCTTCCTTCCTTCCTTCCTTCCTTCCTTCCTCCCTCTCCCCCTTCCCTTTCCTCTCACCCTCTCTCCCTTACCTTTCCTCTCACCCTCTCCCCTTACCTTTCAATCACCCTCTCTTCATTTTTTTTCCCCTTCCTTCCTTCTCCTTCCTTCCTTCCTTCCTTCCTTCCTTCCTTCCTTCCTTCCTTCCTTCCTTCCTTCCTTCCTTCCTTCCTTCCTTCCTTCCTTCCTTCCTCTCTCCCTTCCCTTTCCTCTCACCTTCTCTCCCTTTTTTTCTTCCTCCTTCCTTCCTCTCACACTCTCTCTCTTCTTTTTCCTTCCTTCCTTCCTTCCTTCCTTTCTTCCAATTTCTCTCCCCTTCCTTCCTTGCTCATTCTCTCCTATCTTCCTTGCTCGTTCTCTCCTTTCTTCCTTCCTTCCCTCCCACCTTCTATCCCTTCCCTTTCCTCCCTCCCTCTCTCCCTTCCCTTTTCTCCCACCCATTCTTCCTTTTTTCCTTCCTTCCTATTTATGTCCCATTCCTTACATATTTGCTCCTTCCTTCCGTTTTCTCGCCCCTTCCTTCCTTGCTCATTCTCTCCTTCCTTCCTTCCTTCCTTCCTTCCTTCCTTCCTTCCTTCCTTCCTTCCTTCCTTCCTTCCTTCCTTCCTTCCTTCCTTCCTTCCTTCCTTCCTTCCTTCCTTCTTCCTTCCTTCCTTCCTTCCTTCTCTCCCTTCCTTCCTTCCTTCCTTCTTCCTTCCTTCTCTTCCTTCCTTCCTTCCTTCTCTCCCTTCCTTCCTTCCTTCTTTCCCTTCCTTCCTTCCATCTCTCCCTTCCTTTCTTCCAATTTCTCTCCCCTTCCTTCCTTGATCATTCCTTCCTTCCTTCCTTCCTTCCTTCCTTCCTTCCTTCCTTCCTTCCTTCCTTCCTTCCTTCCTTCCTTCCTTCCTTCCTTCCTTCCTCCTTCCTTCCTTCCTTCCTTCCTTCCTTCCTTCCTTCTTCCTTCCTTCCTTCCTCCCTCTCCCCCTTCCCTTTCCTCTCACCCTCTCTCCCTTACCTTCCTCTCACCCTCTCCCCCTTACCTTTCAAATCACCCTCTCTTCATTTTTTTCTCCTTCCTTCCTTCCTTCCTTCCTTCTTCCTTCCTTCCTTCCTTCCTTCCTTCCTTCCTTCCTTCCTTCCTTCCTCCTTCCTTCCTCCTTCCTTCCTTCCTTCTTCCTTCCTTCCTTCCTTCCTTCTTCCTTCCTTCCTCTCTCCTTCCATTTCCTCTCACCTTCTCTCCCTTTCTTTCTTCCTCCCTTCCTTTCCTCTCACACTCTCTCTCTTCTTTTTCCTTCCTTCCCTTTTCTCCCTTCCTTTCTTTCAATTTATCGCCCCTTCCTTCCTTGCTCATTCTCTCCTATCTTCCTTGCTCGTTCTCTCCTTTCTTCCTTCCTTCCCTCCCACCTTCTATCCCTTCCCTTTCCTCCCTCCCTCTCTCCCTTCCCTTTTCTCCCACCCATTCTTCCTTTTTTCCTTCCTTCCTATTTATGTCCCATTCCTTACATATTTGCTCCTTCCTTCCGTTTTCTCTCCCCTTCCTTCCTTGCTCATTCTCTCCTTCCTTCCTTCCTTCCTTCCTTCCTTCCTTCCTTCCTTCCTTCCTTCCTTCCTTCCTTCCTTCCTTCCTTCCTTCCTTCCTTCCTCCTTCCTTCCTTCCTTCCTTCCTTCCTTCCTTCCTTCCTTCTCCTTCCTTCCTTCCTTCCTTCCTTCCTTCCTTCCTTCCTTCCTCTCTCCCTTCCCTTTCCTCTCACCTTCTCTCCCTTTCTTTCTTCCTCCCTTCCCTTTCCTCTCACACTCTCTCTCTTCTTTTTCCTTCCTTCCCTTTCTCCCTTCCTTTCTTTCAATTTATCGCCCCTTCCTTCCTTGCTCATTCTCTCCTATCTTCCTTGCTCGTTCTCTCCTTTCTTCCTTCCTTCCCTCCCACCTTCTATCCCTTCCCTTTCCTCCCTCCCTCTCTCCCTTCCCTTTTCTCCCACCCATTCTTCCTTTTTTCCTTCCTTCCTATTTATGTCCCATTCCTTACATATTTGCTCCTTCCTTCCGTTTTCTCTCCCCTTCCTTCCTTGCTCATTCTTTCCTTCCTTCCTTCCTTCCTTCCTTCCTTCCTTCCTTCCTTCCTTCCTTCCTTCCTTCCTTCCTTCCTTCCTTCCTTCCTTCCTTCCTTCCTTCCTTCCTTCCTTCCTCTCTCCTTTCCTCTCTCCTTTCCTCTCTCCTTTCCTCTCTCCTTTCCTCTCTCCTTTCCTCTCTCCTTTCCTCTCACCTTTCCTCTCTCCCTTACCTTTCCTCTCACCCTCTCTCTCCCTTACCTTTCCTCTCACCCTCTCTCTCCCTTACCTTTCCTCTCACCCTCTCTCTCCCTTACCTTTCCTCTCACCCTCTCTCTCCCTTTCTTCCTTCTTTCCTTCCTTCTTCATCCTAGAAGGGAAGTCTCAATATATTTGCTTGTGATGGGACACGTTATAGATAAAATAAGTGCAGTGATCGCTCACAGTCCGGGACAGTTGAAACAACAGAAATGGATCAGCCGTGTCAATGTGCCTGGACCTCTGTGTGACGTAAAGTGAAGTCATCAGATTGTACAATGATTGAGCAAACTCACCATTTATATAGATGAACACAGGTGCAGCCTGCACAGGGCTTAACCGGGATAAATGCAAAGAAAACATGGATGCATGCAACATACGCGGTGATAACACTGCTTTCATGCTGCTCTTTAAATGAACTGGAGCCATTGGGAGACGGAGGGGTGTAAATAATTTAAAATCACAGCTGTATGTGATAACCGAATGGATGCATTTTGGGTTTTTAGGTTATCTCTCTATTTAATTTACTCTAAAGCATTTGTTTTCCGTGCATTCACTGCCTCGGTATATCAGAGCAAGCAGCGGCAAGCGACTCAAAAAGCAATTTTGCAAAGAAAAAACAATATGTCCCCAGAGCTAATTGCGCGGACACAAAGCAACGCATTAAACAGAACCCGAGATAAAGCCTTTATAAATGGCTGATTTCTTTCACGCTTGTTATTGTATCCACTTTGTAACATACAGTAAATAAACACTTTTCTGCATTGCTGACGCACAATTTATCTTCATGCACTTTATTGCGCTTATGCAATTAGATTGTTGCAGGGAAAAAAAAAACACGTTTTATATTTTCTTTTGCTTTTACATATTTATAAAACTCACTCTATACATATATTTATATATATATACAGGGTTACTCAGAGAGAGACAAATTGGCTCCAAAATTGCACCAAACTGATTCATTATAGACATGTGCACAGCACAAAATTTCGTTTTGAACTAATGGATTAGTCCTAAAATGCAATTTATTTAGTTGCTAAAGAAATTCGTTTTCAGTTCTTTAGTATGAAAACTAATTTCGTTCATCCGAAAACCAGTGGATACAATTACTATTGTAGTGGCTCCTCAGAGGGCTGAGATCGCTGCTTGTTACAGTATCTCTCACTCTCAGCACAATGTGGGCCATATTACATAGCTGGTACTCACTTAACCAGAGCTGTTGTAAACTTCCCAGAGCCATTATAGCCTATGGAGGTTTTCAGTTTACAACAGCTCTGGTTAAGTTAGCACCAACATTGTAATACTGCCCCGTGTCAGGCAAAGCTGTTACAGTAACTGACTGCTGCTCATCACAGCACTCAGAGTTTCAGTAAAACTAGTAAATAATATTTTTATATATAAGAGGTTAGAACAATATTATTTCCTTATTTTACTGAAACTCTGAGCGCTGTTACAGTCAGTTACTGTAACAGCTGAGCCTGATACATTGTACTGAGAGATAATGTAACAAGCAGCCGATCTCAGCGCTCACAGCCACTGGATTTAAAGGGCTAAAAAAAAGGCTCTTCTTTGTATAATGTTTAGAACATCCTCCTGCATTAATTAATACCCCTCTCTGTATAATGTATACAGCATCCACCGACATTAATTAATACCCCTCTCTATATAATATATAGAACATCCTCCTGAATTAATTAATGTCCCTCTCTGTATAGAACATCCTCCTCAATTTATACCTTTCTCTGTATAATGTATATAACATCCTCCTGCATTAATACCCCTCTCTGTATAATGTATAGAACATCCTCCTGCATTAATTAATGCCCCTCTCTGTATAGAACATCCTACGGCATTGGCATGTGGAGGGTGCAGAACTTCAAATGTTGCGATGTTGCGCTCTTCATTGCTGGTCTCCTTCACTCATCAACGTAATATCACAAAAAGGACTGAAACTAAAATGTAGTGCATTTTATTTTAGTTTCTTTCGTTTTTTGTACTGAGCAGTTTCGTTTCTCTTGAGTCATACGAAAACTAAATTATCCCAAAATTCGGACTAAATCGTTTTAGTACTAAAACGAATGCACATGTCTACCAAACAGTGAATTTCCCAATACGGTGCAATTTCATGGCCATTCCACTATTCAAAAAGCTGGCAGTTCGCCAAATGTTGGCGAATTGCCAGCGAAATGTGGTGCCTGTTTGATGGCAGTGAAATCCCCATAGAGAAGCAATGGTTAATCTATTCAGAGACACCGAACAGCAGAGAAATGTCAGTGACATGTCCTGATGTTCAGTTTCAGTGTAAAAAATATTTCTGTTTTCTTAGTAAATATTTATTAAACCGTTTAGTCTTTTAATTTGCAGCAAAAAGTCTCTTCATTCATTTTTTTAGGATTTTTTTAGTCATTTTTCATCTAAATTTTATTTATATTGGTTTTATCTTTATTTTTGTGTGATAATGTACATGTCTAATAAAAGTTTACTTAGGTAGCCGGTGTCTACCCTTTGATTTACTTTTCTCGTTGATTAGTTCCCTTTTTATTTTTTCCCCTCCATTTTCGTCGACACTCCCCGTCACTTTGCTTCCCCATCCCCTCCCCATTTCGTAAATAGCTCTCATACACAGTCCCTTCTCCTTAACTCTGTGTCTCTTTCTACACACAGTTTACAGCTCAATGTCCAAAGACATCACCTATTCCTGCTGCTGCATGTTCCCTCCGCAGTCCCTCCCACCCAGTCCTGGGCTAAACCTATAGCTCTCCCTTACAGCTGTTCCCACTCTTCTATCTAATTACCCTTTCCAAAATTTAACGCACAGCGTTTGCCGCATAATTTTAACGTCTTTGAAAAGCTGGTGGTAACGGCAAATCTGAACGACCTGGACGAACCCAAATACACCAGCCCAAAAAAAAATACGCAGTAACGTATCATTCCACATTCTACACATACCCAAACAATAAAATATAGAAGTTGTGTGTGTTTTTATTATTGATGCAGCATATTCGCGCAGATTGACTTTGACAGGCGCAAAAACCTAATGGGAGACAATTGTGGTTCTTAATTCTGATTGGCTGAATCGCGTAAAAAAAAAACAGTCCGCAAACCGATTTCTGCGCGCAACGTTAATGCGCGCCTTTTTGCCCATCTTTTTTACACGCGTTATTTTTTGACAGATGAAAAAATGCGCACGGATTGTAATACCAGCATTAATTTACGCGCGTTAACGTTTAACGCTTCGCGCACAAATTAACGCGCTGCGCGAGCTTTTTTGCGCAAAGAATGTAATAGAGCCCTATATATTCTTTGTCTCCGCATTGATCCCCTTCAATAAACACTCGTAATTTACACCTCTTGTTGTGATTACTGAATTCTATTCCCATGGTATTATGAACCTGGTGTGAAGACAGCAACTGGCAGTCAAGGGCAGATAAATCCATATATATATATGGCAGGTTAAAGAGGGAGCCGACACAACTCCCTCACAATTAGGGATGTGCGTTTCGGGTTTCGGAATTTCGGAATTTTCATGAAATTTCCCGATTCGTGCATTTGGATTCGGCCGATTTTCCGACAATTTTAAGATCCGAAAACGGCAGATCCGAACGAATTTTCGTACCAAAACGAAAACTTTTCGGAATTTTCGAATGGACTAGAAATTAATCGAAATTAATTTTCGTTCCATTCGTGAGTTCGGCTCCATTCCTGATTTCGGTTCCATTTCAGTAATTTCAGACATCGTATTTATATCGCTGATTCTGTAATTAAATTTTGTATCATTCCCATCTCAATGAATCCCTCCTGGAAAACCAGAGAAATCTCAATGTATCCCTCCTGGAAAACCAGAGAAATCTCAATGTATCCTTCTTGTAAAACATGAGAAATCTCAATGTATCCTTCTTGTAAAACATAAGAAATCTCAATGTATCCTTCCTGGAAAACCAGAGAAATCTCAATGTATCCTTCTTGTAAAACATGAGAAATCTCAATGTATCCTTCTTGTAAAACATGATAAATCTCAATGTATCCTTCTTGTAAAACATGAGAAATCTCAATGTATCCTTCCCGGGAAACCAGAGAAATCTCAATGTATCCTTCTTGTAAAACCAGGGAAATCTCAATGTATCCTTCTTGTAAAACATGAGAAATATCAATGTATCCTTCTTGTAAAACCAGGGAAATCTCAATGTATCCTTCTTGTAAAACATGAGAAATCTTAATGGCAGAATTATCGTATCGGCAGAATTATCGTATCGTATAATTATCGTATCCGAAAAACCATTAGTTTACGTCAAAACGAATAGACACTTTGAAACGAGGAGAACAGATGTTTCCGAAAAACACGAAAATTTCTGAAATCGCGAAAAAAAAGTCGATACGAAAAACGAAACGAAACGAAAATCGGCCGAAATGAGTCGAAATGAAAATTTACAAAGTCCGAACAAACTCCACCTACCCCCTTCTGTTTCACAAACCTCTGTCCCTTGTATGTAAACTCAAGAGAGATGCCTTATATAAGGTGCTGTATTAGCAGGACAATTATCCTATGGGCAGGGCCGTCTGTTACTAATGTATCATTATTTATTATGTCAATCTGTTGGCGCAATATAAGAAACTGTAACTGTATGGTTTGCATTGTCTTTTGCCATTTGTGGCTCCCTCTTATTGGCTCAGCTGGAACACGGCATCCCTGAGTCCATGCAACCCCAACCATCTCATCACAACACCAGCAACCCGCTTATTGCCACATGCTCACTCTCCCTATTTTCTTGCATTTCATGATCCATAAGATGGAATACCCATTGTTAAAAGGAACTTTTTTTCTCTGGTGATCTATGAATCAGCCCCTGGAGGTGTTTGCGTTGTTGGGGTACATGTGTCTTTATCTTTCGATGTAGGGTAACACACTTAATACAAAGCTAAAGTCTGAAGATCTCCATCCAGTTCTTTTGCTGCTTCTTCTCTAGTTATTGTTTGAATTCCAGGCTTTTGTGTTATTCATTTATAAATATTCTAAACAAACATTATTCCAAGAGAAAATGCCATCAGTCGAATCCGGCCATCGACTCATTTTTCATACTTTCCTGAAATCACCTAAGTCTTGATCTTGCTCCCTTGTCGCCGCTTTCCTCTTGTTATCCATTCATCTTTGCCCTATTTCCATTTTACTTTTCCTATGGTGGCATCCATCATCCCCGTTTGATCAGAAATGATCGACAAGCTGCCTTTCGTCCACATTATTTCTCTTTTTCTCTTCTGAGCAAAGTTTTTCATGCCCTGTTTTAGAATCTCGCTCTCCAGCTTTCCGCTTGTATTAGACTTTGCCATTATAAACAGCTGTATGAGATGACACAGTTACAAAGTAATACAGATACAAAAAAACTCAAGCCTTTTAAGTTCAATAGACATATGCATTCTTTTTCATTCAAATTTACATACTTTTAGACAAAATATTGGCATTTTGGTGATTCAGGAGTATCCAAATTTCCCTATCGACTGAAATCAATAAAAACATTTTCAATTCATTTTGATATCTCAAAAAAATGTTACTCTTTGTGCAATAGTAGCTAGCCCTGGCCCTAACCCACTACAAACATCAACATTAACTGTAACCCTAACCTTAGCCATAACTGGCTTTTTTTTCCGGTGGGCCCTCGCCGGTACTCAGTACTGGCACCTCACCACTCAGTATCGGCACCTCACCAACATCCCAAACTAACAGGAGAGAGCCTAATGCTCCTCCCTCTTCCTGCAGTGGCAGGCAGAGAATCGGCAGCGCTCTGCAGCTCATATTGCTCCTGAACGCTACAGATTGTCAGGAGTGTATGTAGGGACCGATAACCCCCTCTTCTCCAAGTAAGTGACAAGGGAGGGCTCTGTTTCTTCAGTGCCCCAGCTCTGGCAGATGTGTGTAACATGCTGCACCCCCCTCTCTCTGCAGCCGCTGAAACTTTGAACAGCATGGGAGGGGGGGTGCAGCATATTTACACACATCTGCCAGAGCTGCAGATTGTTAGGCAAGCAGTGTGATCAGAGGAGCTGGCACTGTAAGGCGGTACAAGTGGCCACCTGAGGGCAAGACCAGGAGGGGTGCAAAAAATTTTGAATCCCTGGTCACTTGCCTTGACAGGGATCCAATTTTTTAAACTATCTGCCTGGCGCTGTGTCCCTGCTGCTTTTCTAAGATGCAGCTGATGCCCAGCGAGCTGCATTGTATCTGCCACGTCAGAGAGCAGAATCTCCCGTGGTGCTGGATACGGATGCCTGCGCTCTCTCTCCTCCAGGTCCCTTCCTCCTTGCTGGTGCTTGGCCCCTCTGACGATGTCAAGAGGATGACATTCCAAATTAAGTCTACACTGCTGCCTTACCCCCAGCCTCCCCAGCAGTTCCAGACAGTGTTTGGTGCACCCTGGAAGTAGAGAAGGTGGGAATTTAAGTCCTGGTTGCATTGCTCTGCAGGGACTCAGTGACAGGCAGGCCACAGAAGAAAGAGAAAACCGCTGCTGCTGCTTCCAAATACACTTATACAGAACATTTAAAAATATCAGCTCTGGCAAAACAGGTATGTTCCCCTGGTCCTGCTGTTACCACCATGTAGGGGTGTTCTCAAGGTCAAACACCCTCTCATTGTAGTCCTCCAATATTATTCAAACAGTACTTGGTGGATAGTGGAGTTTCATTGCTGTGGAACTCATACACACTGCGCATTACTGTGAGTTTCATTGCTGTGGAACTCATACACCCTGCACATTACTGTGAGTTTCATTGTTGTGGAGCTCTTACACACTGCGCATTACTGTGAGTTTCATTGCTGTGGAGCTCATACACACTGCGCATTACTGTGAGTTTCATTGCTGTGGAGCTCATACATACTCAGCAAAACTGTGAGTTTCATTGCTGTGGAGCTCACAAATGCTAGGGGATTATCCACTCAGTGCCAGCGTTGCAACCCCCAAAAAACAGCTAATTGCACTGCAATACAGACTTTTCTTGCAATAGAGGCACTTAGTGGATAACCCTCATAGGGTTACAACAATAGTTGTAGTTCATTTAAAGAAACACAGTATTAAAAAATATGGTTCCCTTTTATAGTGTCTTCCTTTAAGTGAGCTACAACTATTGTTTATGAGGACATGAAAATAGTTATAATCCATTTTTCCCTGGACATGAGAGTACCCCCACCAATTTTTCCAGAAAAAAAGCACTGCCTAACCCTATTACAAATATAAACGGTAACTGTAACCCTAACACAAATAGGACCAGTAACCCTAAAAGCAACCCTAACCAAAAAGTAAAACTTGCCCAAGCTCTAACCCTTACCATTATAAAACATAACGGGCTCTATTACAATCCCCGTGCTAAAACGGGGGAGATAGAGAGAAAAAACTGCGCCCGCAGTTACAATGCAGGCGCAAAAAATGCTGCCTGCAATGTTTGTGCCCTCTAAGTGCAGCCGCGCGCATCCTCTCAATGGAGTCCATAGGACTCCATTGAGCTCCCCCCTGCCAGTCACATGACCAGCCGGATCTCGCCTCACGAGATCCGGGCCGTCGGCGTAGTGATACACAGGGAAAGTCTTTCCGTGCTCCCGCCGGCTGGAGGAGGCGGTTGGAGATGCAGTCATCGCCACGGGACAGAGTGTGAGTATCTGTTCTGTTTTTTTTATTTTTTCATTCCTACTCCACGGCGTTGAGCCACCCTGCTCCTGTCGTTCTTGCTACGGGGCCACCAGTCCTGCCTCCTGCAGGGTCCACATGGCATGATCCCCATATCCATGGACTTCTTGGTGGGAGCTGTGTCTTTCTTGAGTCTTGGTCAGCTACGGTCGTGTCTTCTGATGGGTGGCATGTCTGTGGTCTGCCTGTAGGCAGGAGAAGGGCTACTAGGGTGCTCACCGCTCATTAGCCTAGGGTAGGCATTGCGAGGAGTTGGCTGAGGCAAGATTGATGTGGTTCCTCTCATTGCGTTTCATATAAAAGAGTACAACATGTGAACCTGATTTTGAGTCTTGACATAGATTTATGAGTATTTTGATAGAACAGAAGAAGACCAGCTCTAGAGGCAGGTAGCTATTCATCTGTGTGCTGTGCAACCATGCTACTATGAGATGTAGAGCAATAGTCAAAATCCCACCACTCACATGCCATTGTTGTTATGCCAAGGCCTATACCGCTCTTCAAGGCACTAGGCATACCCACAGAAGGATCACTGATTATTGACGTGACATATCATTATAATATGCAACAAACATATTACATTAAACGAACAGCTTCTGCTTTGTAAAAGGTTTCTTGGCCCACAGTTCTTCACCCACACAAGATGATGGCCAGTAACACCATTTCTTCCCCCCCAGCCATGAACACTATTTTCATTTTGCTTGCTATCTGATGATAATGTGCCTTTACTTCCCCCTCCAACTCTTATCATTCTACAGCACTGAAAATTCCCGGGCGGACCATCATCCCCATGACCTTGACTGCTGCATTGCTGCTATATTGCTTGCCTGCAGCAGCTTTACTGTAGCCGAGATAATGACTCCCTGATCGCTTTCCTTTATGGCAGCTAAGATTATAGCGCCATTAATCCTATACTCGAACCCAGGGGTTAAGAACCGTTGCCCTTGCTTATAAGGCAGATGTGGTATGAAAAAGCAGTAATGGCAGACCAGCGCCCCGGAGGTAAAAGATCACTTGCCCCCTCCTCCAATCCACCATGGGAAGGTTTTCTTTATTACTGTTATTATCGTTGGTTTCATCTTTTGTACTTTAACACGATTTTATGCATATTATTACTTTTTTTCATATACTCATTGAATACTGTTACACTAGTAATGCAGCTCACTATTTCCTGTGAACACAGACTTTTTATACAAATTGTTACTTATATAACTAGCAAAATCCTATATCTATATGTTCCAGGAGGGCATGTGACTTGACTAAGTGGGCAAAAGAGTTAAAAATCACTATTTTTTGCCACTAGACCTAAAAAATTATTAAATACCCCCTACCTATCACCACCCGCCATATATAAAGCAGTGTTTCCCAAACCTGTCCTCAGGACCCGCTGACATGCCAGGTTTGCCAGATATGTGAAGCACAGCCCATGTGATATGATTTGCTGCTCAGTGATTGCAGGATTCAGTCTGCATTTCCCAAAGGTGATCTGCAAAATCTGGCCTGGTTGAGGGTCTCGAGGGCAGGTTTAGGAAACACTGATATAAAGGAAACAATTCTCAGCTGCCACCACAAGTCATTCGTCAAATATTAATCGAAGGTGACTTGAACCACCCCATTCATTTAAACCCACAAAAACATAGTTTAGTATGAGACTGACCCCACCAAACCCAATTTATAAGATCGTCTAGAAACTCACAAAGCCTCAAGGCTATTAGGAAAAATGTCTCTTCGGGTAACAGGATTTTTATATCAGACAAAGGCAGAGCTTAATAAAGGAATATTTATTATGACATGAAATAGTCACAGCGCATTTACTGGATTAAAAGAGATGGTACAATAATATTTACACCCACAAAGATAAAAATAAACAGGATAAAAAATAACAGAAACCCTATGTTGCTGACACATGGCTAGAACTGGGGAGTCTGTCCCAGGTGGGCTGCTGGTAGAAACACGGAGTTCACTGCATTTAGATTGACCCCCAAGTAAAAAGCACATGGCACATCGTGTACCATTTACTTTTTATATTCAAAACACTGACCTCCAACAGCACCCTCGGGGGGACCGACGCTAGACTCCAAGCTGGGGGTCCTCCATCCTCCGAGCCCACGACAGCCAGTCACTCGAGAGGGAGGGCTGAGGGACGATCCAAGTCAGGTCCGGGGAACAGGCCTCAAAATGGCTGCCGGCCGAGTATCTCACCAGGAAACAAGGCCGTGAACTCTGCTATGCCCAGGAGGGGGTACCAGACAGGCTCCCGAGCATTTCTCCTGGTGGCCAGCCAAGCAGGGACACCCGTGGGGGCAATTCCAATGAGATTCAGGGTCCAAAACCACCACGAATAGCGATTTTCAGACGGAGCTCTGCTGATGCACGTCTGTTCCCTCGAACGGCTAGCCACGCCCACCGTGTACCTCATACTTTATACAGTTCTTCTTGCTCTCAGATTTCAGGGCGGCACAGTAAAATTGTCAGGACCGGCCCCTTGACCTCCCATGTCACCTGTTAACCATAAGAATTGTAGCAAATAAAATGTGAGTATATCTCCCAAGATATATATGCCTTTGGAATAGTTCATAGAATGATTCCCATAATGATGGGAGAGTCGGAACGTTGCGTAAAGTCTTCTCCAGCACATTATCCCCAAAGATTCTCAATGGGGTTAAGGTCTGGACTGTGCGGTGGCCAATCGGTGTGTAAAAATTATGTCTCGTGCTCCCTGAACCACTCTTGCACAATTTGAGCCCGATGAATCCTGGCATTGCCATCTTGGAATATGCCCGCTGTGCCATCAGGGGAGAAAGAACCCATTGTTGAAAAAATCTGCTTATTCAGTAAAGTCACATGACCTCATTTTATGCTGAAACATATTAATTGCTGCAGTAATTATCCAATGGAAGGCTCACTCCTATTGGCTTAGTTAAATCCAGGTGTGGACTTTTTTTTGGCCAGGCAGTGTATATAGGTAATAGGACGTGCTTCTAATGCACAATGCATGGATACATAATCACAATTTCTAACCATGTTTTGCTTAAATATAAATCTAATTAATCCCATGCAAAATATGCATTTATAGCACCAAGTATCTCTCATTAATTTAGTAAAAATTGAGTTTTTAAAAATTCCTAGCAGGTTAAAGTCTAAACGCAACCCGTCCCTTTTTTAAATTGCTGTTCTGCTGAAAATAAATAAGTCTTTGTTGAAAGCTTTTCATGATAACCCTCGAGGGGGAAGAGATGGGATTTATTTGAGTTTCTTTCTTTTTTTTCCCCTTGTGCTGTCATTGTTCATTTTGACTCCATCTTGAAAATCGTAAGCTGAATTATTTTGCTGGGAGCAGGTTTGTAAGTGATAACTGTCGGAAATAGAATTCATCCCACTTTCCCTGATCAGCAATTGAACGCGCTCAGATGTTCTTGAATGCCAAATAGATGATAGGAAACTATAATATTCCTTTCATGGGACTTTTTGTATTGTTCGGAATTCTGTGTATCAGTTTTCATTTCATTAGAAGGTCTGTTGTGTAAACCTGGGAAACCTTCAAAGTTGGGTAAGACGTGAGATCATCTAACACCTTCATGTCAATCTATAGTCATTGTGATGTCAGGTAGTATTTTCTATCTCTTCTAACAATCATCCTTTATTATTTTGTTAGAAACATGATTTAACATTTTACTTCCATAGATAATAGGAAATTATAGATTGTGACTACAAACATGGCCCCGGTTTCTATTTTCCAGTCGAAAACATGGTTTGAATAATAATCCGGTGATACAAATTATTAAAGCGAAGCTCTAGAACTTTGACAGGTCTTGTACTCGCATCCCGTTGTCCTCCAGGGTAGTAATAATCCCATTTTCCATGACCGTGACCTAGAAGTGATGGATCTCTGGCTCGCAGTCAGGGAAAATAGGATTATTAGGACTCTGGAGGACAAGGGATGCAAGTGAAAAGTAATGCTCGAGATGCTTACATGAAAGGTCATGTATAATCAATTGCTGACAACGCTGGATTGGTGACTGTTCCCAGGATGATCTCTTGAAAGGAGTTCACTGTAGACTTCAAAGAGGTCTAGTCCTGGGGGTAAAACTGGGAACCAGCAATCGTAGCACATCCCTGCAAGTGAATACAATTCTAGAAGGAATACCATGTGATATTCTTTGTCTCTTCAAAAAATGTTGTGGGATTGTATTGGATTGTTTTTTATATGTGTACACATGAAAACTGCACGTCATGACGTTTCTGCTATAGCTACCAGCCTTTGTCTTTTGTTTGACCTTTGCATAGCAAACAGCGACGAATCATCACAAATGTTTCAGTCTGTTTTAGTACTTCTTTGACCGGCTCTCCATTTCATATGAAATCTAGTTACTAGTGTTAATAAATGTTGACTAATAATATTCATGAAAGACCTAGTTATAGTCCAGTTTTCATCACTGAAAATTGTAGTACACTAAGACACGATGACTAAAACTATGACAACACTATTGACATTTTTATAGATTAATCAAAACTAGAGGAAAATGTTAGAAAGGGAGTAATACTAATTTCATTTTATTCATAGACTTTTGACTAAATGCTATCTAGTTTAAGTCATACTTTGGTCAACGACTAAAACTATGGCGAAAATCAATTGGCACTGTAATCATCTGACACAAATTAGACAAACATGTTAGGAAGGGACTAAGTCTAATTTAGTTTTAGTCGCAGTCCTTTGAATAAAATGCAACTTAACTTCAGTCACATTTTAGTAGACTAAATCAAGACTGATAGTTGCTCCAGGACACCCTAAAGCATGGATCTCAAACACCAGACCCCTAGACATTGATGACCTACAGTTCCCAGAATTATTTGAAATCGAGTCGACAGACAGACATTGAAATATGAGAGTTGTAATTCAGAAACATCTGGGAGAGCCAGCATTTGACTACCCTACCCCTTGTCTATCCTGAATCTAAATCCAAGAATTCCCAGTATTTGGTGGGTTTTCATTTATCTACAGGATTGGTTTTGCAGATGGAACACCATAATGCTTAGGGTTTGAGACAGGATGACTAGGGGCTGAGTGATGAATCACCAGTTTATTAGCAGGCGGATGGGAATATGCTAATTTCCTCTCCTTATAGGGTTACCTATACCCAGCTGTCTGCTCATTTAGACTGCCCAGCCCTATGTAATGTGCTTAGGGTCTATCAGTAGGGTGTGGGTGTCAGTATTGGGCTGAGACCAACACTGAGAGGGTGCACCAAAGAGCTGGAGGAAAAAGTAATAAGTGAGATTTTTCATTTATTGTTGGACCATAAACCAGCTGAGCTGACCAATACTACAAAGTTACAAATTCTCATGGTTAGTTAGTCTCCTAGAGAGAAGTAGGTTTTATTTTATGTAAACCAAGAGAAGTTGAAAACTGTAATCTGGAGATATTTATGTTGCTAAAAATAAATACTCCAAAAAGTGACAAAGTGGTCTCTGCAGTGACTGTACCACATGTAATATGGTTATATATCAACAGATTCTATGGAACTATAGACTTGACTGGTCTATGGAAGAGATTGTTGACCATACGACTGTAGAATTTGGGTTGGAAACCTGAAAGACATGATTAAAGAATGTCTAGAGCAGGGCTCAAAATTTCAAGCTACTAGCCAGGCCTTAAGAGTTATTCGCCACCAGTTGCTCCACCTAACCCCTACCCTGCCCTTAACTCCGACCCTAATCACACCATCTTAAATTATCTTATGAAATGACCCTGTTAAATGTTTTATTCAGAATAAAGTTGCAAAAATTAAGAACAACAAATTTACAATATTAACATAAAGCATGGTAAAGAAAGAAAAATACAGCTGTAAGTACTTTACATCAATGGGGATGCAAACAAACAAACAAAATATTAAGTGTTAGTGCTCAACCTTTAATAAATTTTTGCATTTTTTTCATCACCACAATCACTCTGGATACAAGTATACCCAGACACATCAGAACCCAGATACATGTATACTTAGACACAACAGACCCCAGATACATGTATACCCAGACATCAGACCCAAGATACATGAATACCCACAGACATCCAGATACATGTATACCCAAACATAGATCCCAGATACATGTATACACAGACATCAGATCCTATAAAGTGCTGCAGAAACTGTTGGCACTACAGTATATAAATGTTAACAATAATAATCAGATCCAAGATACATAAATACCCAGACATCAGACCCCAGACAACAAACTCAAGATACATGTATATCCAGACATCAGACCCTGATACATGTATACCCAGACCTCAGATACATGTATACCAGATATGACCCCAGTGTGAGCAGAGTGAGGTATCGTTGACTCATGGTGCTGCGTGCTACCAGGCAGGTAGGGTGTGGCCGTATGAGAACTGCCAGGACGGGGCAGGCATGGGCGGCAGACATCTGGCGCGCCGTCTCTGATGTTATCAAAGGGGGCCACCAGCCGGTCAGTTGGTTGACATCTTGGATTCTCCGGCTGGTGGCCGGCCTAAAAAGAAACACTTCTGTCGCCGGTATACGCAGCACAGGCAGAATAAAATAGTTTATCGTGCTGCCTGCAGGTGCATTTTCACTTGCCCTCACTTAATTTCCACTCGCCAAATGCGAGTAGGCGAGTGGAAATTTTGAGCCCTGGTCTAGAGTGTCATCAATGTTAGCCATCTCTCTCTTTGGGTTCCCATTAGCTATGGTCCTGATCATCATTGAGTAAAGGCTACTTACGTCATTCTTTTGGATATATATCTTGTGTACATTACAGAAGTTGATATAGCTGACTTATTATTCGATTTTCTCCTTTCTCCATCACACAGATGACAAGAAGAAAGATCAAGAGGACTTTGATATAGACATGGAGGCTCCAGAAACGGAACGGGCAGCAGTGGCAATACAGTCCCAGTTCAGAAAATTCCAAAAGAAAAAACAAGGAGCGGACGACTAGTAGTACCTACCTCATCCTCTAGAAAAAAGCAAAATATATAAATAATATATATATATAAGCGTTTAAGAGAAATATATAATGACTATCAGGAAGTTAAGAAAATCTAGGATGCATGTACAGACGTTCTCATTATTTGTAGATCCATTAAGTTAACATGATAACAATGAGCCCAATGGTGTGTCGCTCACTGACATTATGTTTATTTAAAAAGAAACTGTTCTACCTGTTACCTTCTATTTTATGTTGATGTTCTAATAAAACATGCTGAAGAGAAGTGATAATAATGTCTGTCTGTATTTTTCCATAGTCGTTGCATAAGGAATTCTATTATTTTTTACTCTTAAATTGTTAATGTGAAGTGTTTTTTTTTATTTTCGAAAAGTCTGTCTCGTTTCCTACACCAGAACAACAAGGACAAAAGCCAGACTAGAAACAAAACAAAACAAAGGCATGAAATGAAGGATTTGACGACTCAGTGCTACAGTATATCCTGATAATAAAATCTCTTATATGGCGAAAGGAAAGAAAATAAAATAACAGAAGCTGTTCTGAAAACTTTAAATTAGTTTTGCAGCGTGAAAGAAAAACTTTTCATCTCTCAGAAGTGAATAAAGTCAATAAGTCAGAGCCTCGAAGCTATGTCTGGAATCCCTGTGGACAACCTGACAATGGTTTTGAAAACAAAAACAAAATGTTGAATGCTGAAGTAACAGATTCTTATTACCTTTACCGTTATTATAAAGTGTCTGTGCCAACAGCCTTAATGGCTGAGAAGAGTCGAGCCCATGTGTGCTATAGGCATAAAATGACCCAAATCGATCTTGCATGTTGTCAATTAGGGAACTTTCTAAGGAGACACACAAAGAAGAAAACCGAATAACTCTAAAATGAAAAAAATCCGATTTTGAATTAAATTAATTCAAGGAACAACAGTCCTCAATCCATGTATCAAACATAGAAACATAGAAACATAGAAAAATGTCGGCAGATAAGAACCTTTCGGCCCATCTAGTCTGCCCAATTACATGGATACTTTACCTGGATTTATCTTTTGTTTAGGATAGCCTTATGCCTATCCCATGCTTGCTTAAATTCAATTACTGTTTTGGCCTCTACCACTTCTACTGGAAGACTGTTCCATGTATCCACCACCCTCTCAGTAAAATAATGCTTCCTGATGTTACTTTTAAACCTTTGCCCCTCTAATCTAAGACTATGTCCTCTTGTTTTGCTATTTTGTTTCCTTTTAAATATACTCCCTTCCTCTACCTTGTGGATTCCCTTTACGTATTTAAATGTTTCTATCATATCTCCTCTGTCTCGTCTTTCATCAAGACATGAGGGCCCGCCTAATCACTTTTCTTCATAACATGGTTGGCAGTTCTCTCATCTAAAGGCTTGGTAGCGGTAGCTATATACAATATGTATTAAAGAAAATGGGTTCACAATGACCAGGTTGATTACCATTATTCTGTTATTAAGCCTACGGATGAGAGAACTGCCAGTCATGCTCTGAAAAAAAAGAAGAAAAAGGTGATAGACGGTACCTCATATCTTCATCATGCTTGACAGATGGATTAAGACCAGTCGTTTCTTGAAATTGGTGGATAAAAATAAAGGTCACTAAACTGAGTTGGGGTGATGTTTTGATTCCCTATGTGATGAATGAGTGGAAACAAGAGTTAGAGGTGGTGTCCAAGATGTTGTATGATTTCCATTAGGTGGTCTCCATGATTACTAGGTTGGTTATCAATGGTTCAACGATGATCAGGTTTGTTACCATTATTCTTTAACATCGCCACTGCAACCAAGCCTGCAGATAAGAGAGCTGCCAGCCATACTTTGAAGAAAAAGTGACTAGGTGAGACCTCATACATTCATGCTTGATACATGGATTGAGGACCGTTGTTCCTAGAAATCAAGAAACAGAGAGGGGGAGGTAACATGGCATAATCAACAGAATACATTGTCTACGTGAGAGGGGGTGTGAATTCCTTCAGGTGACAAGGATACCTACTCAGTACACACTAGACAAGATTAGCAAACACACAGCATCAGATCAGATCAATCTAGGGGCAAACAGATAGCGAGAGCAATACGTCTACATTATATCACTAATACAAACTAACTCCTAAAATACAGTTTCAATATCGAAATACATTTAACCTGTTCGCCATTAGATGCTCACATATGCTCACTTATGCCCTTTGTCCTTGAGAACTGGCTTTGCCATATTGGTCCACGATCTCTTGGCAGGAGGCCAGCATCCACACATCTCCAACACACACACAGAGGTCATGTATATTGGGGCAACGGTGCTAAGGAGGGTGAGGGCACAAAGGTAGAGGGAGCTTCCGTTATAACCATACAATGGCATTCTTAGGGCCCTCTTAACCTGTGCTCTCTATACATGTACAGGGTAATCCAGACGTGGATCCATTGTTCGAGGTGCCTAGAGAAGTATCTGCGATGCCTTCCCAATGAGGTCAAACAAGGCCAAAATGATTGTTGGGGGTTTCTGTTCTTCTCATGCAAAGGAGGCTGCCATTTTTGGTTGATAGCAGACCGATTTGCATATTGCTCAGCCTCCTCTGTAATGGCTCCATTGAGCTAAAACCATTTTAGACCTGAGCGGGGACCCATCTCAGGGTAGATCAATTTAGCTATTGATCATTCTCACAACCCTGACAAACATTGTGATATTGCCCATTCAAAGGGCCCTCAGAAACTTTCCATAATTTGGTGACGCAAAAGCCCCAACTATTTATGTATTGTCAAAGACTTTAAAAAAATTTGGTTGGTGTATAATTAAGTCATATTCAGGTCATGTCCTCATACCTTTTCAAGGGGTTTGGGGTAGGTGTCCCCCTTTTGATAGTAGATGCGTCACTAATATAATGACATAAAAAGAGTTGCATAATCCCAAAGCACAGCAATGTAAAAAGCGAGAGACCACATGAGACGACTAATCAAAAAACCCAACCTCTGAGTTGTAGAGTATATGTAAAATATGATGGGACGTGAACAGAAAACCCTCAACACGAACCTGTAAACTTATATCGGTATTGTATAATTTCTTGCAAAGTATGTATTGAAATGCTCTGTGAGTCCACAATCTAAAGGAGATAATGAATAATGAGGGAAAAATTACCAGAGAAAACTCGTTTTATGCCTTGATAATGTTAAAAGGTCGACGCAGCTTGAATATAAATTGCCTTTTTATCATTCTGTAGAAACCGCTGTGACCTCCAACCTTCACAAATGACCTTTAATTTGATACGTTCCCATGCATATCACAATTAAATAGATATTTAATTCTCAATTTATTCAAGCTACAACTTTCCTGGGGCAAATTTTGTTTTAAAAAAACATTGACAAATTTGGAAATACTACTTTTTTTAAAAAAAATATTTAAGAAAACAAATGCCGTCCTGGATAAAATGACATTGGAACGTCTTCATCCTTAAAATCGACACTCATACTGGAACCTGAATATCGTATTTGTGAAAAATATGAATAGGAGTCTGTGTTTGGAGGAGCACATTAGATTGTAAGCAAGTACTTGCCTAAACATTGGGCCAAGAAGGTGGTTAAAGGGGCACTCTACAAACCCTGACATCTTTAGCTTTTTAAAGTGGTCAGGTTGTGTGCAGTGTCCCAACCCTATTGGCTCCATGCTCTAGAAAGTTTGCTATTTAAGGTTTCAGTTGTATCGTTCCTTTTAAGTCCCAATAAATATATGATTTTAATGTTAATATTCAGGATTCCCTAAAACTCAACCCTAAAGACCCTTCCGTTTAGGGAAGCCTACCACCTCACTCCGAAACAAGACTTGCAACGGACCCAAAAATGATCCTCACCTCTCCCAGCATTAACTCATCACTGCAGTCCTCCCCTCCTGTTTCTCACCCCTCATCGATCTAGATTGTAAGTTCCCACAGGAAAAGGGCCCTCACGTCCTCCTGTATCTGTTGGCAGGAATACTGACCTGCCTCCTTTATGTATTGTAGAATTGATCCCACACGCATCTGATCAAATGGAGGACCGAGTGCCTGGCATTCAGCGCAGCAGGAATGGCATTCCAACTGGTGGAGTAGTCCAGGAACACCATTCCTGTGTGTTCCCCCTGCACTCAACCCCTGTCTATAACATTGTTATGTGTGGGATACACAATGTAGTGTGAGCGGCACTGTTCTTCTCTTGAAGAACAGTTACATCTATCTTTATCGCCAACCCATTGGTGACTATAAATAGTCCTGTTTTATTCTGGGAATTGTAGGCCACTAACATCTGGGGAACCAGAGTTTGACATCCCACCCTCATCAACTATAGTAGCAGTGCTACATCTCAGAGGCTGGGTGGAGTAGAGGTAACATCACTGCTCTGCATGGAGAGAGCCTGTGGAGACATGAGTTCGATCCCGACGAGCACCTCTCCAGTAAGTGTCCTTGGGCAAGACACCTAACGGTACATACTCGCCACCCAGGACATCCTTGAAAACGAGAGAAATCTCAACGTATCCTTCCTGGTAAAATCCTTTCTCACAATAAATTAGTGTAGGTGGCTTAAGGGAAAGGCCACAATGATTTTTTTGGTTGGGGAAGGCAGATATCTTGGTGCGCTCCCAATGCTTTTTATAGGATTTATCTCCTGACTGACTGCAATGTGTGACTTGCCCATATCTCCATTTGCTGCTGAGAAGTGGATTTTTCTGTTAAGTGGAAACATTATCCAGTCTTGGAACTGTAAACTCTGCAAACATCAACCGTTCCAGTAAATTTGCTCTCAAGTCAATAAAAAGGAGCAGCAGGCTGTATGCTGTATTTAGTCTTGTGAATCTTTTACATTACAACAGAAGGCAGACTCCATGTTACAATGTAGCAGCAGGATAGTCATCACAAGTGGACATCAAATGGACGAGCTGGAGTCATGTGTCACACCGCATATAGAGGAACTGCTAGTATTAACCTACACAATCTGAAATCCGGTACCATGTTGTGTGCCATAGTTATACACATCTCTTCCAACGTCAGTCCCGGTTATTTAATTTCTCAGTACATCAAAAGTCTTTAAATTAGATTACGGCAGAGCCTGGATCAACGGTCTTACGGATCAGCAGCTGATTCAGCGAAACGCGTGGTAGCTGCAGTCAAAGCACTTGCGATTTAAATAGAAAATAAGCAATGATTAAGCAAATTCTTTAAACGGTGGAATCTAATATTGACAATACCATAATCCGATTTCCCTTCGCATGCAAAGGTCAAGGAGTAGGAAGTCGTTTTACTTAAATAAAATGTGTCAAGTCTGAATAAAATAATACTGACGCGTCTGCTCTGTTCTAGGTTAGAAACGATGAGCCAGAAGTGGGTTAATGGAATGGTTTACCTTTTTTGACCCTGTATGAAACATAGGATGTATGATTTCTAACATCACTGCTCTATAACAATGGAGACCCAGGTTTGACTCCCGGCCAGAGCACTTCTCCAGTAAGTGTCCTTGGACAAGACACCTAATGATACATACTTGCCTACCACACAAAATCAACTGTTGAGTCGAGTAATAAAAATGTCTCTGCCCTTCGACCGCGGAGAAGCAAGTCAAATCCCATTCAGCACATCCCTCCAATACAACTGTGGAAAAGCAAGTCTTGACTTTACGAGAAGCGGGTTCAACCTAACCACCAGGTCGCTGACCTACAATCATGAGAAGATGACTTGATCCCACTCAGAAGATGACACCAACGAGTGTCCTTGGTCAAGACACCTAACGATATGGATGCGCCTACGTCATATATTGCATGATGTTGATGTTTATATAAAAAAAGAGTAATGGGAAATATAGTTCACCGATGTGTATCACTGAGGTGTTGTACCTTTAAAACAAACACAAGGCGTAGCTGCTGTATATTTAACTGTCAGGCATTTGGAGCAGTTGAGGAAAGCATTTACCTAGCACTTAATGATGCCATTAAATTAATGACCGTGACCGGGAATCACATCAGCTCAAGATCCCTGCATCAGGAAAATCCTCGCTTTCTCTCTGTATGCTTGAAGCGACGGAAAACAAAATTACTTCTTAAAAACACTTAAAAACAAAGTTGCAACTACTATTTCGCTGTTACAAGCATATACGTAATATTTGTGGAAAAAATAAACAAAGAGAGAGGAAGGGAGAGAGAGAGAAAGTAACAGAGAGACAGAGAGAAAAAGAAGGGGAGAGCGAGAGAATGAAACAGAGAGAAAAAGAAAGGGAGAGAGAGAGAAAGAAACAGAGAGACAGAGAGAAAAAGAAGGGGAGAGAGAGAGAGAGAAAGAAAGAGAGAAAAAGAAAGAGAGAGACAGAGAGAAAAAGAAAGGGAGAAAGAGAGAAACAGAGCGACAGTGAGAAAAAGAAAGGGAGAGAGAGAGAAAGAAACAGAGAGACAGCGAGAAAAAGAAGGGGAGAGAGAAAGAAACAGAGAGAAAAAGAAAGAGAGAGACAGAGACAGAGAGACAAAGAGGAAATAGCCAAAATGGCAATGAAGGGGGAAGTTATTATCATGGGGGACTTTAATCTTCCTGATGTGAACTGGAAAACCAAAACAGCTGGGTGCACCAGGAGTACAAATATTCTAAACTCCTTACTGGGATTATCTCTAACACAAGTAGTTGAGGAGCCGACCTGTAAAGAGGCCATATTGGATTTAATACTCACAAATGGAGGTTTGGTATCGGACGTTGTTGTAGGTGAAAATTTGGGATCTAGTGATCACCAATCAGTATGGTTTAATATAAGAACAGGGATGGAGCCGCACCACACAAAAACAAAAGTTTTAGACTTTAAAAAAACAGATTTTTCTAAAATGAGATTTTGTGTGAATGAGTCATTATCAGACTGGAGGAGTTTAAAGGGAGTCCAGGAGAAATGGGATTATTTAAAGGAAGCATTATTGAAGGCCACAGGAAATTGCATTCGGCTTGTTAGCAAAAAAAAAAAAGGGAAGAAACCACTGTGGTACTCTGCAGAAGTGGCCAAAATAGTGAAGAACAAGAAGATAGCATTCAATAATTATAAAAAAACTCAGCGTGAAGAGGATAGGCAAACCTATAAGATTAGGCAGAAAGAGGCAAAGCAATTTATAAGAGCTTCCAAAGCACACGCAGAAGAGAAAATAGCTCAGTCAGTAAAAAAGGGGGACAAAACATTTTTTAGATACATAAACGAGAAAAGAAAAGTAAAAGAAGGATTAGTTAGATTAAAAACAAAGGAAGGAAGGTATGTAGAAGAGGATAAAAGTCTCGCTGACTGCCTCAATGAATATTTTTGTTCAGTCTTTGCAGAAGAAAAGGAAGGAAAGGGACCTCAGTTAGGAGAGAACACTAAAGAGACATTTACATATGAGTTTACAGAGGAGGAGGTTCTAAAGCAGCTGTCTAAAGTAAAGACAAATAAGTCAATGGGGCCTGATGGGATCCATCCTAAATTATTAAAAGAGCTCAGTGATGTAATAGCAAAACCGTTAACAGATTTATTTAACCAATCCTTGTTAACAGGAGTCGTCCCAGAAGACTGGAAATTAGCAAATGTTGCGCCCATTTACAAGAAGGGTAGTAGGGAGGAATCGGGGAACTATAGGCCAGTTAGTCTTACGTCAGTAGTGGGGAAATTAATGGAAACCATGTTAAACGAAAGGATTGTTGAACATCTAAAAACACATAGATTACAGGATCAGAAACAACATGGGTTTACCTCAGGGAGATCATGCCAAACTAATCTTATTGATTTTTTTGATTGGGTAACAAAAATAATAGACACAGGTGGTGCAGTAGACATTGCTTATTTAGATTTCAGTAAGGCTTTTGATACTGTTCCGCATAGAAGGCTTATCAATAAATTGCAATCTTTGAGCTTTGATTCCAATATTGTTGAATGGCTTAGACAGTGGCTGAGTGACAGGCAACAGAGGGTTGTGGTAAATGGAGTTTATTCGGCGCAAGGTCTTGTTACCAGTGGGGTACCTCAGGGTCAGTACTTGGACCCATTCTCTTTAATATTTTTATTAGTGATATTGCAGAAGGTATTAATGGAAAAGTATGTCTTTTTGCTGATGACACAAAAATTTGCAACAGGGTTGACGTTCCTGGAGGGATCAGCCAAATGACAAATGATTTAGGTAAACTAAAAAAATGGTCGGAGTTGTGGCAATTGAGTTTTAATGTGGATAAGTGCAAGATAATGCACCTGGGACGTAAAAACCCAAGGGCTGAATATAGAATATTTGATACAGTCCTAACCTCAACATCTGAGGAAAGGGATTTAGGGGTTATTATTTCAGAGGATCTAAGGGTAAGTAGTCAATGTAATAGAGCAGCAGGAAATGCTATTGAGACCTCGCTTGGAGTACTGTGTGCAGTACTGGAGACCGTATCTCCAGAAGGATATAGACATCTTAGAGAGAGTTCAGAGAAGGGCTACTAAAATGGTGTACGGCTTGAAGGAGAAAAGTTACCCAGAAAGGCTTAATGATCTTAACATGTACAGCTTGGAAAAAAGACGAGACAGAGGAGATATGATAGAAACATTTAAATACGTAAAGGGAATCCACAAGGTAGAGGAAGGGAGTATATTTAAAAGGAAACAAAATAGCAAAACAAGAGGACATAGTCTTAGATTAGAGGGGCAAAGGTTTAAAAGTAACATCAGGAAGCATTATTTTACTGAGCGGGTGGTGGATACATGGAACAGTCTTCCAGTTGAAGTGGTAGAGGCCAAAACAGTAATTGAATTTAAGCAGGCATGGGATAGGCATAAGGCTATCCTAAACAAAAGATAAATCCAGGTCAAGTATCCATGTAATTGGGCAGACTAGATGGGCCGAAAGGTTCTTATCTGCCAACATTTTTCTATGTTTCTATGTTTTTCTAAGAGAAAAAGAAAGGGAGAGAGAGAGAAAGAAACAGAGAGACAGAGAGAAAAAGAAGGGGAGAGAGAAAGAAACAGAGAGAAAAAGAAAGAGAGAGAGAGAGACAGAGAGAAAAAGAAAGGGAGAAAGAGAGAAACAGAGAGACAGCGAGAAAAAGAAAGGGAGAGAGAGAGAAAGAAACAGAGAGACAGCGAGAGAAAAAAGGGAGAGAGAGAGAAAGAAACAGAGAGACAGAGAGAAAAAGAAGGGGAGAGCGAGAGAAAGAAACAGAGAGAAAAAGAAAGGGAGAGAGAGAAACAGAGAGACAGAGAGAAAAAGAAAGGGAGAAAGAGAGAAACAGAGAGACAAAGAGGAAAAGAAAGGGAGAAAGAGAGAAACAGAGAGACAAAGAGGAAAAGAAAGGGAGAGAGAGAGAAAGAAACAGAGAGACAGCGAGAAAAAGAAAGGGAGAGAGAGAGAAACAGATAGAAAAAGAAAGGGAGAGAGAAAGAAACAGATAGAAAAAGAAAGGGAGAGAGAGAGAAACAGAGAGACAGAGAGAAAAAGAAAGGGAGAGAGAGAGAAATAAAAAGAGAGACAGAGAGAAAAATAAAGGTAGAGAGAAAGAAACAGACAGGGTTATTCAAAGAGATTCGAAAAGTCACTGCACATTCGGTGACTTTTCCTTCTCTTCAATTCGGTTCCTTTTGCCGATCCCATTTCGGTGACCCTGCGGTGTATTCAGCAAACACCACAGGGTCCCCGAATTGCAGGGAAAAGCTGCCGCAAACCTGACGAAAACTAACCGCGAAACCCAGCGAATGCACGCCGAAAAGCCGCAAAAACATCTGGTTTAACCTGCCGAAAACACCAGAGAAAGCCCGAACAGGAGCCGATCACACGCAGCCGAAGCAGCCGACACCGCAGACGAGGCAGTGAATAAATTAGCAAAATAGTTTGTGTGAATCTGTGAAAATGAAACGCTGTTTGCAAAGAAACTACTAAGCGAAAATGTCTGAAATTTACAAATGAGATCCAGGGAATGATAATAAAAAGGCTGTTAGAGAAAAAATAAGTAAACTTAACCCTTTCGCTGCTGAGGCTTTTCCCGCCCCTATGCTGAGGTCATTTTTACCTGTTTTGCGCATCATGTTTAAACGTGTTTTGAAGGCTTATTTTAGTATATGACCCAGACATATTATATATCGTTCTTTCCGTCAGACTCAGTAGATTCATAATATGTCATTATTATATGTATACGTTATGTCATGTCTGTATATTATAACAAAAAATGCAATAAAATATGTATTTTCAATAATTTACAATGTGTAAAGTGTTTTTTTCCACATTTTAACATGCGAGCAATTGCGGTTATATTTTGTATGGGGTGCGCTTGTTAAAAAAATTAGAGATGGGGTCTCGTTACATTTTTTTTTGGGGAAAATGACACTATTTTTAACAAACGCACCGCATACAAAAATCGTTAGTGCAGCATCATTGTTCACATTATAATTGAAATGGGAACAATATTGCTGCATTAACAAACCAAAAAAAATAAAAAAAAAGTGTTTATTTTTTTTTTTTAATTTTTATTTTAATTTGTTTTTATTTTTATTTTTCATTTTTTTTTTTTTTTTACAAAATTTTTCACTTTCATGTTTGGTATCGTTGGAACGGCCATGCTCTGGCCGATCCAACGATACCAAAAATTAACCCCTAGCTGCCACGGATCGGGAGATAGGGAGTTCATTGGAACTCCCTATCTCCACAGTTGGTGGCAATTAGGGGTTAAGTCTAGGACTGGCGTCATCGTGCTACGCACGATGACGCCAGTCCTCTGGGGGAGTTCCCGGAGGCTTGGCCGACATCCAAGATGTCGGCCAGCTCCGGGAAAGGATCGCGAACCGGCGCTTTTCAGCACCGATTCGCGATCCAGCTCCCCAGGGGTTAATGCCAGGCATCATTTGGAAGGGCAGGCTGTGCCTTCCAAATGATGCCTGGGTTAACCCCCTGTGCGCCGCCGATCGGGAGGGGAGAGGTCCGAAGGACCACCCCCCCTCCCTTTCAGGCGCCTCCTCCGCACATGCGGGGGGGGGCGCCTGAATTAGGTGTCATCGCGCGCCCCGCGCGATGACACCTAATTCTGGCGGCTGCTGGTCCGGATGCCGGGCTGACATCCAGGATGTCAGCCCGCACCGGAGGGGCCAGCGATCGGCCGGAACCCGGCCGAACGCTGACCCCGATGGGAGGACGCGCTCAGCGCGTCTCCGCATACCAGCGGGACTGCTGAGAGACGCGCTGAGCGCGTCCTCAGCAGCGAAGTGGTTAAAAAAAAAATTAAGAAAAATGCTTAAAATATCCAAAAAAAATTATAAATAAAAATACTTTTTCTGCAGAATTTTATAATGAACGGTTTATTAGATATTGAATTAAAACGGGAATATTTTTAACATTGAAGCCTATGGGATTCTCAGGAATTAACTTGTCGAATTAAACCACCGAATGGCAGAGCATTAGGGGAACCTTTCACTGCTGGTTTGTGTTCTCTGAATAGCCAAAGCAGTGCTTTTCATGGGGTTTTCACTGCCCTCGAACAGGCACCGTATGTTCAGGTAATTCGGCAGGATTTGGCGAATTGCCTGCTCTCTGGATAGCCGAATGGCCAGGAAAGGTAACCGAACGCTGATTTTCAGCGTTCGGTTACCTTTCTCAAGCAATTCGGATCTCTTTGGATAACCCTGAGAGAGACAAAGAGAAAAAGAAAGGGAGAGAGAGAGAAAGAAACAGAGAGACAGAGAGAAAAAAAGGGAGAGAGAGAGAAAGAAACAGAGAGACAGAGAGAAACAGAAAGGGAGAGAGAGAGAAACAGAGAGAAAAAGAAAGGGAGAGAGAAAAAAACAGAGAGAAAAAGAAAGGGAGAGAGAAAGAAACAGAGACAGAGAAAAAGAAAGGGAGAGAGAAATAAACAGAGAGAAAAAGAAAGGGAGAGAGAAAGAAACAGAGACAGAGAAAAAGAAAGGGAGAGAGAGAAAGAGACAAAGAGAAAAAGAAAGGGAGAGAGAGAAAGAAACAGAGAGAAAAAGAAAGGGAGAGAGAGAGAGAGAAAGTAACAGAGACAGAGAGAAAAAGAAAGGGAGAGAGAGAGAGAGAAAGAAACAGAGAGACAGAGAGAAAAAGAAAGGGAGAGAGAGAGAAACAGAGAGACAGAGAGAAAAAAAGGGAGAGAGAGAGAAAGAAACAGAGAGACAGAGAGAAAACAGAAGGGAGAGAGAAAGAAACAGAGAGAAAAAGAAAGGAAGAGAGAGAAAGAGACCGAGAGAAAAAGAAGGAGAGAAAGAAAGTGACAGAGAAAAGAAAAGAGTGTGAGGGAGAGATTTAACGAAAGAGATTTAAACAAGAGAGAAAAAGAGAGAGAAAGGAAACAAGAGAAAGAGATGGAAAGAGATAATGATAATAGAGACTGAGAGAGATAAAAGAAAAAGAAAAAAGAGATATGAAGAAGGAGAGAGAAAAGAGAGAAAACGGTAGAAGGAAGCAGGAGGGAGAAAGATTGAATAGAGAGAAAGACAAAATGAAAAAGGAGAGAATAAGAAAAAGAGAGGGAAAGAAAAAGAAAAGAGCAGGAAAAGAGAAAAAGAGAGAGGTAGAGAAAGGCAGAGAAAGTGAGGGATAGAGATAAAAGAGAGATAAAGAGATAAAGAGAAAAAGAGAGAGAGAAATCACAAAGAGAGAAAGAGACAAAAAGGAAGAAAGAAAGAGATATACAGGGTTATTCAGAGAGAGCTGAATTGGCTCTGAAAAGGCACCGAACAGTGTATTTCTCCAAACGGTGCAATTTCGTGGCCAGTCGGCTAATCAGAAAGCAGGCAGTTCTCCAAATACTGGTGAATTGTCATCGAAATACGGTGCCTGATCAACGGCAGTGAAATCCCCATAGAGAAGCAATGTTTAATCTATTCACAGACACCGAACAGCAGTGAAATGTCAGAGAAATGCCCTGATGTTCGGTGGCTTCATTCGGCAGGTCTATGCTGGAAAAAAGTTTTATTTCTTTAAAATAAGTTAGGATACCTAAACTTTAACCCAAAAAAATCTCCAAAAATGACCTAAAAATCCTAAAAAATAAATAAGGAGTCTTTCATTTTATTGGTAGTAATCTCTTTCCCATTCTGAAATAACCAACATAAAACGAAATATCTCATAAAACTAAACACAAATCAATACAAAATGACTCCCAAAAACGATATTCCTGATCGATTCAAAATTCTGAATCAGACTGAAATTTTAAATCGTTCAGAAGGCCGAATCGATCCGAAATTCTGAAATGAAATGGAATGAAACAACAGAAAAACTGTCCGAAATTACCCGAAAGGAATAAAAACTCCCGAAATAAAAACGAAACGAAAAATCTCATGCTCGTCTCTAGTGTAAGCTCACCTGCCACGTCACGGCACCTCTGGTAGGTGAGTCCTACCTAATGAAACCAAAAGTTGCTTTCTAAGCAACCGCATAAGCTCATGCTGCTTTTCCGTGAGAGAGACTGGTGGGTTTTCATATATACCCTCCCCAGAAAACAATTCCACTTTGGGATCAAAAACAAAAACGCGGAACGGGACAGCAGCAAGGACGACCTGGCTGGAGATACGAAAAATATGCATACATACTAAAAAAACATTGTCGCGCCTGATCCCTACCAGGGTGGCTTGAACTTGGCAGAAGTAGTCAGTCTAGTGACATGTATAAAACATAACAAGAAAATAAGATGTCATCTGCACTTATCCCTACAGCTCCATGTGAAACAAAACACAATCAGAGGTTTTGGTTTACTTAAATGGCCATTGAAACATACAATGTTATTCAAAGCGAAACGAAAAGTCGCCACACGTTCGGTAACTTTTCTTTCTCCTCAATTCGGTGCGATTTGGTGATCCCATTTCGGCGACCCTGCGGTGTATTCAGCAAGCACCACAGGGCCGTCGTAGTGCAGGGAAAAACGTCTGCAAACCCGACGAAGGCACACACCGAAAACCCGCAAAAACATCTGGATTAACCCCGCCAAACACGCTGGAGAAACTCGAGCAGGAGCCGATCAGAGCGCAGAGCAGCCGCCGGAAAAACCCGTCACCGCAGATGAATGAGTGAAAAAAAACCTGTTTGCTTGAATGTTTGAAAAGTGAAACGCTGTTTGCAAAGAAAGTACTGAGCGAAAATGTCTGAAATTTACATATGATCCAATGAATGATAATAAAAAGGGCTGTTACAGAAAAAACGTCTAAAATGTTTTTAAAAAAAATCTGAAAAAAAGTTTTTTGAAAGAAATCCTGAAAAATACTTAAGAGATCCTAAAAAATCTATAAATAAAGAGACTTTTTACTGCAGAATATTATAATGAATGGTTTATTACGATATTGAATTAAAACGGAATATTTTTAACATTGAAGCCTATGGGATTCGCCTGAATAAACCTGTCAAATGAAAACACCGAATGGCAGGGCATTTCGGCAATTTTTCACTGCTGGTTTTTGTTCTCTGAATAGCCAAAGCATTGCTTCTCTATGGGGAATTCACTGCCCTCGAACAGGCACCGAACAGGCACCGTATGTGCAGGCAATACGCCAACATTTGGCGAACTGCCTGCTCTCTGGATAGCCGAATGGCCAGGAAAGGTAACCGAACGCTGATTTTCAGCGATCGGTTCCCTTTCGGCAACCATTCGGATCTCTTTGAATAACCCTGATAGTAATCACTGCAGTAATTATCCAGTGGAAGGCTCACACCTACCTGCTTAGTTAAGTCCAGGTGGTGACTTTATTTTGGCCAGGCAGTGAATATAGTTCCATGAGCTGAGAGATGTTTCCATTGCTCCCAGTCTCTCTAACCAGTCTGGCTGTGTGGTATGAGGACGAGTTGACAGTTACGCTTCACCTATTTCATTCACAAAACAAATTATCTTCATTATTGTACACGGGGACACGTGTTTCCTCTACCTGTAAGGAACATCTTCACAGGTCGTTTAGAAGTCATCTAAAAAAGAAAAAGCTACTTTAGTCAAACCGGACCCCTTATCGAGCCGCTGCCGCCGGGAGAGAGAAATAAAAATAAGGCTCGAAAAGCTGCGCTAGCGTTTCTGCAGAAATGTATTGGATTTTTAGTCTCATCAGCTCCTTCATGCCCTTCATGTCTTCTTCACAAAGGACTCGGCCAGACATGCAACACAAAATAAACACAATGCTTCATCCATATGGTGAAAACTAAATGAAACCTCTCTACTGTGACAATAATTATAATGTCAGCAGCAAGGAAAAATATGTAAATATGCACTAGTGCCCGCCCCCCCCAAAAAAAAGGTTACCAACTGCCGAACAAGCCTGTCATGATCTGGGGTGGCTTCAGTTGGTCAGGTCTAGGTTCAGCAACGTTATGTGCCCCAAAAATGAGGTCATGTGACTCCCTGAATATACTGAATGAGCAGGTTTTTCCATCAATGGGTTTTTCTCCCCTGATGGCACAGCGGGCATATTCCAAGATGGCAATGCCAGGATTCATCGGACTCAAATTGTGCAAGAGTGGTTGAGGGAGCACGAGACATAATTTTCACACACGGATTGGCCACCGCACAGTCCAGACCTTAACCCCATTGAGAATCTTTGGGATGATGTGCTGGAGAAGACTTTACGCAGCGCTGCGACTCTCCCACCATCAATACAAGATCTTGGCCACAAATTAATGCGTCTCTGGACGGGAATAAATGCTGTGACATTACATGAGCTTACCGACACGTTGCCACGGCGAATGCGTGCAGCAATCACAGCAAAAGGCGACACAACCAAATATTATAGTGTGTGACATTGCATGAGCTTATGCTAACAATGTCACGGTTAATGCGTGCCGGAATAACAGCAAAAGGACCCGCAACCAAATATTACAGTGTGCGACTTTTTGGGTCAGGCAGTGTATGTATATACAGTATATATCCTATACTATAATAGAGTAAGGTTTGGCGTGTCCGTCGCCAAGCCTTACTCTGCGCATGCAAGCGCAACCAGCGGCGGTTGGCTGTGCGCGCATACAACCGCCGCGGCATGAGCCGGCTGTGCGCTCGCCGCGGCGCTTACAAGATGCACACAGCAGCCGGGTAGAGGCTGCGCTCGCAGCCTCTACCCGGCTGCCGCGCGCATCCAACCCCTGAGCGGTGAAGGGAAAGTTCCCTCGCTTCCGCTCTTTGAAGGACCCAAGCCGCGGTCACGTGGGAGTCCCACGTGACCGCGGCTTGGGTCCTTCAACGAGCGGAAGCGGGGAAACTTTCACTTCGCCGCTCGGGAAGGTAAGTATGGAGACGGAGCTCATGGGGCGGCTGTCCGAATGCCGATAGAGCATTCGAACAGCCGCCCCATGTCTGGTCTGGGGTCTGAGCTGGGGAGCAATATCCACGAGCTGGGGCAGTATCCACGTGCTGGGGCAGTATCCACGAGCTGGGGCAGTATCCACGTGCTGGGGCAGTATCCACGAGCTGGGGCAGTATCCACGTGCTGGGGCAGTATCCATGCGCTGGGGCAGTATATCCACGCGCTGGGGCAATATCCACGAGCTGGGGCAGTATACACGCGCTGGGGCAGTATATCCACGTGCTGGGGCAGTATCCACGAGCTGGGGCAGTATCCACGAGCTGGGGCAGTATCCACGTGCTGGGGCAGTATCCACGAGCTGGGGCAGTATATACGTGCTGGGGCAGTATCCACGAGCTGGGGCAGTATCCACGTGCTGGGGCAGTATCCACAAGCTGGGGCAGTATCCACACGCTGGGGCAGTATCCACACGCTGGGGCAGTATATCCACGAGCTGGGGCAGTATATCCACAAGCTGGGGCAGTATATCCACGAGCTGGGGCAATATATCCACGTGCTGGGGCAGTATATCCACGAGCTGGGGCAATATCCACGAGCTGGGGCATATATCCACGAGCTGGGGCAATATCCACGAGCTGGGGCAATATCCACGAGCTGGGGCAGTATATCCACAATAGACTGCCCTCTGGGCAGGCTTTCCACCTTGTATATATATATATTTATTTTTGTAAAGTAGGCACTCATACCAATTAGCCATCAGTGACTATTAGTGAATAAAATACAATAAAATCAGCTACAAATAACCAGGGTTTTCTCTGCATCACACGCTGAGAACCTTGTCAGAGCTCAACATATAGCGCATCCTTCCTGGTCAAGATAACACTTACCTTTGCTTAACTTACAGAACTAATTTCCTTAAGCAATTTTGTGCCATATATTGTGAACTAAATTCACATAATTTTTTAACTCCTTTGTGACCGGGCGGTTTTCCGAAAAATCCATCCTTTAGTGCCCGCTGCTGTTTTTATGTTTCTGCGCTGTTTGTGTTTAGATCATTTTTTTCGCTTACTCATTTAAGTAACCCACATATATTATATCCCATTTTTCCCGCCATTAAATGGCTTTTCTAACAATACCATTATTCCCATCATATCTTATAATTTACTATAAAAAAAATGAAATGTGATGAAAAAATTGAAAAAACACACTTTTTTGAAATTTAATCCCCAAAATCTACAACCGCCAAAAACGACCCCGGCTAAATAGTTTCAAAATTTTGTCCTGAAATTGGAAATACCCAGTTTTTACAGGTTTTTGCTTTTTAACCCCTTCACTGCTGAGCCAGTTCACCCCTGTGCACTGAGTTCATTCTGACCATTTTATGCTCATAATTTTTAGATGCCAGCTTAACCTATTTAATTAAACCCCCAGACAAAAAAAATAATAAAAAAAAAATATATATATTATTATTTTATTTTTGTTTATTTTATTTTACACCAAACCTGGTCATGTTTGATATCATTGGAAAGGCCATGATCAGGTCTCAAACATGACCCTTTAGCTGCCAAGGATCGGGAGGAAATAGGGGGATCCAAATTATCCACTTGGCAGCTAGGGGCGTTCACTGACCCACTGACTTCCTCACACATATGGTGAGGATGTCAGTGGGCGGGGGTGACCCAGAGGCTTGGTGACACTTGAAGGAACACTCTACTCAAAAAATCACCCCCCGTGTTTTTATCCTAAACTATCCCTATTCCCTTAATAAATCTTTCGTTTTTATTTTTTTTCTTGTAACTGTAGTACTTACCCTAAAATCCTCTTGTTTCCAGCGGGTTTTTTTTTTTATATACTCACCTCCCTCCTCTTCCGCTCCCGTCCTTCTTCTTGCTTCTTGGCTTTTGGTTTACGTGAGAAGCGCGCATGCGCGCCTCTCACATAAGCCAGCCAATTGGCAGGCTTCCTCCCAGCTCCCTCTGAGGATTAGTGTTGCGCGCAAGAGGATGCGCGCAACACTAACCCTCAGAGGGAGCCGCCAGCTTCTGCGGTGAGTTGGAGACTTCATCGCGCTGAAAGCCCAATGACGTCTCCTACTCGGCAAAAGTCGGCAGAAGCGGGAAATATGATTCCCGCTCTGCTGACTGACAGCTGGGAGGGCGGAGTAAACTTCTCTGCCTCTCTCAGCTGTTTTCAGCATTTTCAGCTGATCGGCTGAGCGGAGGGAGGGGGGACAGAGGGCAGGATACTCCGGGCATCATGACCACCTAAAATAGCTTAGGTGGTCATGTTGCTTAGAGTATCCCTTTAAGATGTCAGCAACCTCCAGGTTTGAATCTTGAATCGGCGCCAAATCGAGATCCGGCAATGTAGGGGTTAACTCTATGCACCGCTGCCAAAGGGAGACTCTTTCCTTTCCAGCGGTGCAATTTTTTTTTTCTAGCTCAAATATTTGGGGAGATATAGAGCTCCAAAGGAGGTGCCTCCCCTTCCTGATTTTTGCTCAGGCACCAGATGGCGCCTGCCGATGATGTCATCACTCACCCTGATGAAGTCATTGCGCCGGCTGCACCCCCTGAAGAAGCAGGGCAGGCTTCCAGCCTGCCAGTGCGCCGCAGGAGCCAACGAGGAAGGTAAGTATCGGGTGGGAGGGAGGTTAGGGGACCCTGATGTACCATGTACGACCGTGGGTCTAAGGGAGACTTCCCGATCGGGCGTACATGTTACATCAGCGGTCAGGAAGGGGTTAATAGAGCTTAAGGTTAAAAACCTTGTAAAAAATCATGAATGGGTTAAAAACGGTTGAAATCCTTAAAGGGTTAAGATTTGGTAAAATCTTTAAATATATAAATGTAAAAGCTACTTTTGACGTTTTTGAAAGTGTTAATGGATTGCTCTCCTCCTGGTTTATTATTTTATTTTATTTGTAAATACTCACCATTTCTCTCTCGGTGCTGACATCACTGGTCCCTGTAAGGCAGGATAGTCAAGACCATGTCTGCCGAGTGACATCTTTGTGTGCGGGGTTTCATATAACACTACAGAAAAACAAGGCCGGAGTAAGGTGGGCAAACGGAGAGAGGTTCCATGTAGAAAGAGAGGGGTGAGTCACGCAGCCTTACCACTGTTCTAAATTGAAGTGGTCAAGGTGCATAGAACATCCCTTTAACCCTTTTGCTGCGAATGACGTGTGGGGGGACGTCATGGAGTGTCCCCACCATATGCAGAGCACATCCCCACTCGTCATCTGGTTAGTGGGGTTTTTATCCCCATACATATCTCTGTCATGGATACTGCAGTGGTCTGATTTCCTTTAAGTCGGACCCCGCTTTTATGTCCCCTCCCGGCGCACTGACATCATCACGATGGGATTGATGATGTCAGTTTCAGGCATGGAGCTGGATGACCACCTGAAAGGGGGGCTCATTTGGACACCTCTCCCTCCCAATCAGGAGTACATCCAGAAAAAAGAGAGGCATTTCTGTAAAGGACACAGTCTGAAATTTCCAGTGATGCCTCTCTTTAACCCTTTAGGTGAAGGTCCAAGATACGGGGCCAATCGGTGCAGGATTGCAGAATTCTCCTGGAGGTGGCTGACATCTTGGATAACAGCCAAGCCTCCGAGGCCTCCCCTGGCCCACTGACATTATCGCACATGGGCGTAAAGAATAATGATCAGGGATGAGCTGTTCGGTTCGATCGGTTCAGAGTTCGATTCGAACATCGCCTGTTCGCATGTTCGCGAACTATGAACATTTCTGCGTGTTTGCTGCATGTTCGCCACAATGCACCACAATGGACCACAATGCACTTTTCCACTGACCTGAAGCTTGTAATTGGCTACAGCCTTGCACCCGACCACAGGTCAGGTGCAAGACAGGTTCAAGACTATGCCAGTCACGGCTCAGAGTCCCGATTGGGCAAATTTTGCTGAATCATGGGCTCGCAGAGCTAAATCCCACAGCACACTATAAAAGGCTTCACACAGCGCTTCAGCACGCGTTTGAGAGGAGATTGTTGTTGTGTTAGTGTGTGTTCTCACTGCCAGTCTGCCACCAGCTACTGGGGGGGGGTCTCATTTCTACAATATTTCTAATGTTCTAATCTGTGTGTTCTCACTGCCACCAAGTATTTTGGGGGTCAGTAATTTCTACAAAATATTTGGGAATTGTTCTAATCTGTGTGTTCTCACTGCCACCAAGTATTTTGGGGGTCAGTAATTTCTACAAAATATTTGGGAATTGTTCTAATCTGTGTGTTCTCACTGCCACCAAGTATTTTGGGGGGTCAGTAAATTCTACAAAATATTTGGGAATTGTTCTAATCTGTGTGTTCTCACTGCCACCAAGTATTTTGGGGGGTCAGTAATTTCTACAAAATATTTGGGAATAGTTCTATTCTGTGTGTTCTCACTGCCACCAAGTATTTTGGGGGGGTCAGAAATGTCTACAAAATATTTGGGAATTGTTCTAATCTGTGTGTTCTCACTGCCACCAAGTATTTTGGGGGTCAGTAATTTCTACAAAATATTTGGGAATTGTTCTAATCTGTGTGTTATCACTGCCACCAACTATTTTGAGGGTCAGTAATTTCTACAAAATATCTGGGAGTTGTGGTAATCTGTGTGTTCTCACTGTCACCCATCCGGGGGTCTCACTGATTTACAGGAGGTTTCTGGGAATTGTAATCTGTGTCTTCTCATTGCCAGCTATCAGGGGGTCCCACATACTTCTAGCAGATTTCTGTGAATTATAATCTGTGTCTTGTCACTGTTGCCAGATAACAGGGGGTCCTATCAGGGGGTCTCACTGATTTGTAGGTGGTTTCTGGGAATTGTAATTTGTGTCTTGTCACTGCCACCCATCAGGGGGTCTCACTGATTTATAGGAGGTTTCTGGGAATTGAAATCTGTGTCTTGTCACTGGCTGCCAGCTATCAGGGTGTCTCACTGAGTTATACCAGAGTTCTGGAAATCTTTAATCTTTATACCAGAGTTGAATCAGAGTTCTGCAGCATATCTCCAATTTTTATAACAGAGTTGAATCAGAGTTCTGTATATATTTAATCTATATATCACTCACCATGTCAGAAAGACCAAAATGGGCAGGCAGACGCTCCCAGGCACAGATAAGAGGGCAAGCAGCCTCTGTGTCGGGAAGCTGTGCCACTGGTCGTCGTGGACGTGGTGCATCCTCGCTTGTCCTTTCTAACTGGTGCTGGCCGTCTTCTTAAGCAGCAGCAACATACAGAGGATTTGGTGGATTGGCTAACCAGGCCATCCTCATCCTCCAAGTCCTCTGCCAGCCAGGCTTGTAGTGGTTTACTGTCCACCTCAGCAGCCAAAGCATCTAATGCAGCCTCCATGTCCACAGCTACTCCTGCCGTAGCCTCACTATCACACACGGATGAGTCAGCTGAATTGTTTGACTACAATGACATTGACATGCTGCTTGAGGATGTGCAGCAAGTACAGTGCTCTGATTCAATCTCTGAGGTTGAGGAAGGGAGTATAATGAACCTAGAGGAACGGGGTGCCAGTGACACACAAATAATTGGCACTCATGCTGCCCCAGGAGCTGCAGCATACTGCCAAGTTGGCTCCAGTGACAAGGATATAGGGGGTTATGACAATGATGATGAGGTCACTGACCCCACCTGGGTGCCTGTTCGAACAGAGGAGTCAAGTGAGGAGGAGGCACAACAAACACGAGGCACAACATCCTGTATGACCAACCGTAGCACTAGACAATCCAAGGCATCAGATGTCAGAGCTGCTCAGGTGCAGAGCGTTGTTGTCTCAAAGCACACATCCAGGAACTCTGCTGTCTGGGAGTTCTTTAAGAAATGTACAGCAGACCGCACCACTGCTATTTGTAATCTATGTCAGATGAAGCTCAAGCGTGGGAAAGACACTGGACGCTTGGGTACCACGTGCTTGAGGCGACATATGACCACCTGCCACGCATCCCGTTGGTGCAAAACTTTGCATAGGTCCTCCTCACCTGTCTCTACCCCACTATATGTCCTGCCATGTTATTGACTCCAACCTCCACTGACAGGGATGATGCAACAGTAATGGATGTACCAAGTCCTTCCTCACAATGTGACTGCATCCCATCAGCTGAAGATTTACGCAATCAGATTATGTTGCCCCAGCTGCTGCAGCGTAAGAAAAAATATAGTCCCAACCATCCCCAAGCACAGCGTCTAAATGCCAGCTTAGCAAAATTACTCGCATTGCAGCTGCCTGGTGGACTCTGCTCCCTTCTGTGAATTTGCTGAATGTGCTGTACCACAGTGGCATGTTCCAAAACGCCATTACTTTTCACGGAAGGCCATTCCAGCACTATACCAGCACGTGGAAGACAATGTTATTGAGTCATTGGGAAAGGCAGTCAGCAGCAAGGTGCATGTGACTTTAGACACGTGGTCCAGCAAGCATGGACAGGGCCGTTACATTTCCTTCACGGCACACTGGGTAACTCTGATTGCAGCTGGGGGGGATCCAAGACGGGGCTCTGTGCTGGAGCTTGTTCATCCACCACGCCTCCAGAAAGCTACTTGTATGAGGTCTGTCTGCTCCACCACCACCTCTCCCTCTTCCTCCTCCTCCTCCTTCTCTGTCTCTGGTGAAGTGGCAGTTAAACCAAGTTTAAGTGGCAGGGGCTATGCAATGGCTCAAGCAAAAGATGTCATACTGTGCTTGAGCTGATTTGTTTAGGGGACAGGAGCCACACCTGGCCAGAAATTCTGTCAGCTCTGCAGGGGCAGGTGCAGAGATGGTTAACACCATGCCAGCTTCAGCTGGGAATGGTCATCTGTGCTAATGGCAGCAACCTTTTATCCGCCCTATGCCTGGGTAAGTTGACGCATGTACCATGCCTAGCACACGTCCTAAATCTGGTGGTACAGCGTTTCCTAACCAGGTAAACAGGGCTGGCAGAGCTTCTCAGCCAGGCCAGAAAAGTCTGCAGTCACTTCAGACGGTCATTCCCGGCAAGTGTTCGCCTGGCAGAAATTCAAAGAGAATTCCACCTTCCCACAAACCGTCTGATCTGTGACATGCCCACCAGGTGGAACTCGACATTAGCAATGCTGCAGCGTCTGTGAAAGCAGCAGAGGGCCATCAACGAGTACCTGTGTGAGTATGGCACAAGGACAGGTTCAGGTCAACTTGGTTTCCCCCCCCCGCAGTGGTTGATAATCAAGGATGCATGCACTGTACTGTCACCATTTGAGGAGGCAACGAGGATGGTGAGCAGGGACAGTGCATGCATCAGTGACATAATCCCTTTAGTGTTCCTGCTGGAGCACACTCTGCGGGGAATTATAGATGTGGCTCTAGAGGCAGAGCAGCGGGAGGAAGAGGAGGCCTTCCCTAGCTCTGAAGGCCCCAGTCTTTCCGCAGACAGCATTCCAGTGGGTCCTCCCCAGATCAGACAGGATGACAGAGGAGGATGAGAAGGATGAGGAGGAGGAGGAATATTTAAGTAGTGGGGGCATTGAAGGTGGGGATTCCTCAAGGGAGGGTTTTGTGTGCCCAGAAACACAAGGACTAGTACGTGGCTGGGAGGAAGAAGTGCACGATGGGGTCATCCTCCTCATTGACCAGGAAGACTCGGAAGCTAATCCCACCTCCAACCTACGCTGCATGGGCTCCCTTATCCTGCAAAGCCTGGTAAAGGACCCCAGGATTCGTGCTATCAAGGAGAGGGATCATTACTGGTTGGCAAGCCTTCTTGATCCACGATACAAGGGTAAAGTTGCAGAGCTCATCCTGCTCTCACAGAGGGAGGACAGGATGAAAAAACTTGAGGACGCTCTAAAGCGACACTTGTGTAACACCTTTTCAGGCACTGGTAGGTTACCAAGTGATAGCACAGGTGCTTCTGAGGCTGCAGATGATCAGAGGAATAGAGGTGAAGGCTGGGGCCGCTTGACTGATGCCTTTTTACATTTTTTTAGTCCACGACGCCCAGGGATGTCAAATGTAGGCACCCATTGCCAGCGTCTTCACCATATGGTGCAGGACTACCTAGGGGCAAGGGCAGACCTGGAAACCTTTCCACCAGATGATCTACTGTTTTACTGGGTGTTGAGATTGGATCACTGGCCAGAATTTAGCCGATATGCTATTCAGCTACTAGGTTGCCCTTCATCCAGCGTGCTTTCTGAAAGGACGTTCAGTGCCGCTAGAGGTTTTGTCACAGACAAAAAAGTGCGTCTGTCCACCGACTCTGTAGACGGGCTGACATTTATAAAAATGAATCAGTCCTGGATCAGCAGCTATCAATCCCCTGATGCTGACATAGCGGAATAGATCGGGGATCTCTTCTGCATTCACAAAACCTCCACCACTGCACTCTTCCACAATACCACAAAAGGGTTACGGTGTGAAGGCACTTGCTGCCATCAAAGCCACAATTTTTGGGTGCACTGCCACTGACGCCTATATTACCAGATTCATATCATTTTAATATTGGACCGCAGGATCCAACCCTGCACTCTTCCACAATACCACAAAAGAGTTACGGTGTGAAGGCACTTGCTGCCATGAAAGACACATTATTTGGGTGCACTGACGCCTGTATCAGATTTATATCATTTAAATTTTTTGAACCGCCGGGTCCAACCCTGCACTCTTCCACAATACCACAGAGGGTTACGGTGTGATGGCACTGTTGCCAACCCTAAAGGCCCAATTTTAAAGCACCTATTGTTACTTTCATCCAAAGACTGCATAAGTTTCACCATAATTTAGCCAAAAAATCACTAAACTTGTTCTGCGTGTCCTAAAAGGTCTCCTCTTTTAATACAGACTGCCGCCCCAGGCAGTTGTTTATGAATAGATTAAAGGAAAACCGTTTACCGTCATTTGAAACGTAATTTTTTTGTTTTAAAATGTTTCTATACATCCTACAAATCCACCACTTCACGGGCAAGTTATGGGGACCTCCTAGGCATGATATTTGAAGGAATTTTTGTTTTTATTTTTAACCCTTATTTCATGGAAAACTCACTGTCCTTTTAAAAACTTTTTTTATAAACTTTTTGTCCTTGTTTCCTGTCCCCCAGGGCACTACCTGGACCCCCATACACATTTTATGGCAACTATCTTGCATATATGCCCTCTTGGAGGGCACTCTAAAAACCGAACTTTTGAGTCATGCATTGAGTTCGTTTCTTGTTCGAGTTCAAACTCGAACTTTCGAAATTGTTCTAGTTTGAATGCGAACCGAACACGGGGGTGTTCGGCTCATCCCTAGTAATGATGTCAGTTGGTAAATTAACTCCTAGCTGCCCAGGGATGTCCTATGGAAATCCCTATGGTGGAGATTGACAGAGTATTCGGACCCCCATATCTCCCTCCCGAACATTGGCAGCTATAGGGTCATGTTTGGTATCATTGCAAAGGCCAGAGCATGGCCTTTCCAATAATATCATACATCACCAGGTAAAAAGTAAAAAAAGATGTAAAAAAATAATATATAAATAAAAATACAAAATATTTTTTTTCATTTTTTTAAATTTATTAATGCAGCACTATTGTTCACTGTTCAATTATAATGTAAACAATGATACTGCCCTAATGAAAAATGTTGGGTTTTTTCACTTTTAGCAAAAATTGTGTATTTCTCAGAAAAATACAGTAACAAGTTTCCATTTCTAATTTTTTTTAATAAGTGTACCCCATAGAATATATAACCGTAAAGACTCGGATGATAAAATGTGAAAAACTATTTTACAAGATGCAGATGGTTGAAATTTTAATGGAAATTCACATATTTTGAAATTTTTTGTTATAGCATTCAGACAGGACATGACGTATACATGTAATATTGATATATTATGAATCTACGGAGTCTGCCATAAAAAGAATATATAACATGTCTGGGTCATACTATAAAACATGACTTCAAATTGTGTTTAAACATGATGAACAAAAGCGGATAAAATGTGCCAAAAGTTTTGTACCCTTCCCGTATTTTAAGAACTAAGCACAAATTTACTAACGTTCTTAGGATCCACCATTCTTTATTTTAAATATAATTGAACAGCATCTTTACATTTGATTTATGGCTTCACATAACGCTTTAAAGTATAACAAATGAGAATACCGCGGGCACAAGTATTGTCTCTCTTAACCTAATACATTGTATCACAATCTTTGGACACAATAACGGTGACAGAAAGCTTTCTGTAATTCTGAATCAGATTCCAACACTTTTCAGCTGGGGTTTTGACCCACTCATCTTGAGCTCATCTTGAGCAAACTGCTCCACTTCTCTAGGATTTGATGGGCCCCATTCCCCAACTCCAACTTTCATCTCCTTCAACGATGTTCGATGGGATTCAGGTCTGGACTCAAGGAAGGCAACTTCGGAATGGTCCAATGTTTTCTTCTCACTCTTTCTCGGCTGCTTATTGATGTATGTTCCGGGTCATTATCCTGCCGGAGGACCCATAATCTGCAACCGTGACACAGCTTTCTGACACCGGGCAGTGCGTTTCACTTCAGAATGCTTTGATAGTCTTCTAACTCCATGCTGCCCGGCTGTAATGCCTCCGCTGATGTGTGCATAGTGCCCACCTTCCATGCTCAGGCAGCTACACATAAAGTGCTCCCCTATGCTGGAGGTTCTCTAAAGCACACAAACATTTAATCACTTGACACACACGCCACGCCCCTGCCTTGCATAAAGGTCTGTTCCACCCATCCAACAATGCTTCAGCATTAACCTGCTTAGCAGTTTGTCTAAAGACGTGCTTCCTGAAGCTCCCTGAATTATAAAAGACCTCCCGTGTACCAGACCCCCTGCTTGATCAACGTTTACCCATCTTCTACCAGCATATGACCAAAAAAGGCATCTCAATCACCCTAATGGAACACCCTACTGTACGTCGCCTGGAGTCCCCCTTGTGTCTTGTTTGCCACCCCATGGTACAGTCCCAGTGTCTTCCGAACGTTCTGGTCCCTCCTGTCTGTCTCCCCTGCGAATCCCCGCATTACTGGGTTCAGACCACCCCATGAACCGCCGTTACATCGGCACAGATTCAAGACACCTGGTTCTAGCAGCAGTAGAGCCACAAAGAAGCAACCCTGAGTCTCCTCCATGTTCACTGTATGGGTGGCATCTTTTCTCTAAACTTTCTTTTCATGTTCTTCAAACAAGGTGTTGTTATGATACGCCAACAAGCTCTACTTTCGTTTCATCCGTCCAAAGAACATTGTCTTGTGTGGGAGGGTTTTCTATGAAGGGGAACCCAGAAGACAACCCTTTCTTCTCCCAAAGTGGACCTTCTTATTCCAGGATCAATCTTATGTATATATGAGAAGAAGAGCAGGTTGTGGGTTGATTGAATCACACTGTATGTCAGCTACCATCATTCCGATCGTTCGAGGCGTGCGCACATGGTGTGCCTGGTGTGCCCAGGCACACCCTATGTTGGTGAATGGGTCATCTTTGACCCCCTACATAGATATTTTGGATGTTCCTTATCTGGTTCATGATAAATTACATGAATATTGACTGTATCGCTGCATAAACATCAGTTATTCCTAACTAGAAATAACTGTTCTGTACAAAATTATCCAAACATAGGTATGCAATTATATTCCATCGGTGCACACCACTATGAAATGGGCTGCGCACGCCATTGATTCCGACCCCTTTGATTCCAACCCACTAGTTATCACAGGCCGGAATACCCAGCACTGAGAAGCACAGCCGAGCAGACAGGAATGTATCTGTCAGCAGTTTCCTAATGGTTCCAGCAAACAGTATTTCAGTCGTACGTGTAATAGGGGTTATAGCTCCAAGCTGCAAAGTGACCGCTCAAAAATACTGAAAAATGCATTTAGCAATTCACAGAAAGTTAAACGTTTATAGCAGCTTGTGCGCAATTAAGATAACATAAAAAAATCTAACAGAAACGCACAAAATCAAACTTATAGAAAAAATAATAAAACATAAATCACAAATGATACGTGTAATGTCGTAAGTATTGACCAAAGTGCAACTTTGTAACTTTGGTTACGGCTTGTTGTCGGTTGGTTTATTAAATATATATAAATAAACCACAGAGAATATTTCAATTTTTTTTAAATAAAATTAATGAATTAAAAGGTAAATTATTATTTAAAAAAGTAAAAATGTAATTCTTCACCAAGATGATATTATATTAATCCAAACTGGGTCCAGATTTGATCTCAAATTAGTTAGGTAACTTTTTTTTTTGTTTCTGTCTCTTACCCGCAACACAGTGCATTAATTGCCTTTTATAAAATGTATTTTAGATTTTATAAACAAAAAAAAGAGTGAGTGGTTATTCTGTCTCTACCTGTATAATAATACGCATGGGGGCCCTATTACCATCTTCGCATGAAAAACGCTCGCGCAACGCGTGAATATGTGCGACAAACGTTGAGCGTTAACGTTCGGAAATCAAGGCTGGAATTACAATCCTCACGCATTTTTTCATCCGTCGAGCAATAATGCGCATTAAACGGACGCGCAAAATGCTCACGCAGTACCGTTGCACGCAGAAATCTGTGTGCGGACAGTTTTTTTCACGCGATTCAGACAATCAGAATTAAGAACCACAATTATCTCACATTAAGTTTTTGCTCCTGTCAAAGTCAATCTGAACATATATGCTGCATCAATAATAAATGCACGCACAACTTCTCCATTTATTGTTTGGGTATGTGTAGAATGTGTAACTATACTTTGCTGCGTATTTTTTCTGGGCTGGTGTATTTGGTTTGGGCCAGGTTGATAGAATTTTCCATTAACACCAGCTTTTAGGAGTTGCTAAAAATATGCGCGCAAAGGCTGTGCGTTACAAACTGCGCATAGATTGTAATACCGGCGCACAAACGCATTTGCGCTCACAATGTTACGTATAGGACGCGCAAAGTACAGTAAACTCACGCAGGATTCGCCTGCGGTAGACGTATACGTGCGATTGTTGCGCTGACATTGTAATACGACGTTCAGCGCAAAGGGTTTTGCCCCTCGCTTTAATGCGTTTTTTGTGCACGCGCTGACGTTTGCGCGAAGATTGTAATAGGGCCCAGGGTATATATAATCATTAACGATTGTGGAAGATGGTGAATAAGCAGGAGAAAAATTATATTGTCTCTGCTGTAAAATTATTCAGTAAAAAAATAAAAAATGTGTATATATAGAATAATTATATATAAATATTATACTTTCAGAAATTCTCCTCTTGAACGAACGTTCAGGAAGACAATGAGATATGAAAGACTGAGTTACAGCATTATTCATTTCCATTTTTGGGAACATTCATTTTTAATTCTAATAGACATTAAATGTGGTTTATTCATAAAGACAAATATCCGCGACGTATCTGAACATTCTCACTATAAATATTCCGACTCAATCTTTTAAAACTATCTTATACTTCTGTAAGAAGATACGAAAGCTTAAATCTCATGTCGCCCGAGAAATCTCGGAATTTACGAGTGAAGCAGATGCATCTCTTCTGCGCGTGGAGACTAAACAGTTGGAAGACTTGTTCCATGCGGTGGGGAACGTTTCTTCTTTCTCCATGTACACAGAAGTTCTTGATACCATTTGGAGTTTTGGGCTTATATGACAGCCCGCTATGGTGCCGTCACAGAAGAACATCAGGGTTGTATTGTACAGTAAGGATCAATAGAGCCAACACGCAAAGATGTCCCCAAGAGAAGAAAAGACAAAGAAGTGGTACCATTCCATTCGTGTCATCAAAATGGGTTGTGATCAACACCGATACTAATGTTGTGATTTGATACGGCCCAATAGACAAATTCGGCACATTTTTTGGATGTATTTTGGTTCAGGAGATTCAAATTTTTACTTACCAACATTTTGACTCCTGATACAAATGCAAATTAATAAAAAGTAACCACCTGGATATACACTATATTGCCAAAAGTATTGGCTCACCTGCCTTGACTCGCATATGAATTTAAGTGACATCCGATTCCTAATCCATAGGGTTCAATATGACGTCGGTCCACCCTTTGTAGCTATAACAGCTTCAACTCTTCTGGGGAGGCTGTCCACAAGGTTTAGGAGTGTGTTTATGGGAATTTTTGACGATTCTTCCAGAAGCGCATTTGTGAGGTCACACACTGATGTTGGTCGAGAAGGTCTGGCTCTCAGCCTCCACTCTAATTCATCCCAAAGGTGTTCTATTGGGTTGAGGTCAGGACTCTGTGCAGGCCAGTCAAGTTCATCCACACCAGACTGTCATCCATGTCTTTATGGACCTTGCTTTGTGCCCTGGTGCACAGTCATGTTGGAAGAGGAAGGGGCCAGCTCCAAACTGTTCCTACAAAGTTGGGAGCATGGAATTGTCCAAAATGTCTTTGTATGCTGAAGCATTCAGAGTTCCTTTCACTGGAACTAAGGGTACAAGCCCAGCTCCTGAAAGACAACCCCACACCATAATCCCCCCTCCACCAAATTTTACACTTGGCACAATGCAGTCAGACAAATACTGTTCTCCTGGCAACCGCCAAACCCAGACTCGTCCATCAGATTGCCATATGGAAAAGCGCGATTCGTCACTCCAGAGAACGCATCTCCACTGCTCTAAAGTCCAGTGGTGGCGTGCTTTACACCACTGCATTCAACGCTTTGCATTGCACTTGGTGATGTATGGCTTGGATGCAGCTTGTCGGCCATGGAAACCCATTCCATGAAGCTCTCTGAGCACTGTTCTTGAGCTAATCTGAAGGCCACATGAAGTTTGGAGGTCTGTAGCGATTGACTCTGCAGAAAGTTAGTAACCTCTTCGCACTATGTTCCTCAGTATCAGCTGACCCCGCTCCGTCAGTTTACGTGGCCTACCACTTTGTGGCTGAGTTGCTGTCGTTCCCAAACACTTCCACGTTCTTATAATACAGCTGACAGGTGACTGTGGAATATTTAGGAGCGAGGAAATTTCACGACTGGATTTGTTGCACAGGTGGCATCCTATCACAGTTCCACGCTGGAATTCACTGAGCTCCGGAGAGCAACCCATTCTTTCACAAATGTTTGTAAAAACAGTCTGCATGCCTAGGTGCTTGATTTTATACACCTGTGGCCATGGAAGTGATTGGAACACCTGATTCTGATTATTTGGATGGGTGAGCGAATACTTTTGGCAATATAGTGTAGCTTAGCCAATAGATACGAAACAAAACATAACCAAACAATAGAATGAACCAAAATGGCAGAGAAACATATTTTGTTTCGATTTATTTCACTTTAAGGCCTGGTTCACACCTGGGCGTTTTACAGCGTGTTCCTACGCGCTGTAAAACACTGAAATCCCATTATTTCCTATGGGCATGGTTCACACCTGGGCGTTTTACAGCGCGTAGGAACGCGCTGTAAAACGCCCTACGCCCAAAGAAGTACAGGAGCTGCTTTGGGGCGTATTACAGAGCGTTTGAGATCATAGACTTCAAAAAACACAAGTGCGGCGCGCTTTTCTAATTGTCAAAAAAGCTCATAAAACGCCCGACAAAAAACGTGCATAAATGGCGCATATGAGATACGCTCAGGTGTGAACCCAGCCTTAAAAGATATAATTTTAGACTAGATCCATTTTTGTGCCGTGCCAGCGTTTGTAACGTTAGGTCACTCCTTTCATTTTATTATTGATAGTAAGCCGCCTAGGCGCCCTGGAAAGACCGTGTGTACAGGACGTCTCAAAATCAATGTCTTCGTATTGACACGACAGGAGGACGTTTAATCTATCTCCTCTTCTTTGCTAGTGACATGAGGCAAGCAGGTGTTTACAGAAAGCCTTGGTAGTGAAGTGATCTATAGGAGTCTTTTTCCTTTACTTTTTACGTTGCTCAGTGTAAGGAAAGAACCTATATGTTGCAAGTTAAGCTGCTGCTGTTAATTAGAAGGCTTTGTTAGCTAATTCTAATATTAACCCCTTAAGGACCAAGGGTCTTTAAAGTCAATGCATTTATGACGTAAACGTTACATCACTGGTCCTTAACCCTTTCGCTGCTGAGGCATTTCACGCCTCTGTGCTGAGCTCAGTTTTACCTGTTTTGCTCATCATGTTTAAACGCGTTTTGATGGCTTATTTTAGTATATGACCCAGACATATTATATAGTGTTATTTCTGGGAGATTCCTAATATATCATTATTATATGTATACGTCATGTCCTGTCTGTATATTATAACAAAAAATGCAATAAAATTAGAATTTTCAATAATTTACAATGTGTAAAGTGTTTTTTTTTCACATTTTAACATGCGAGCAATTGTGGTTATATTTTCAATGGTGTGCGCTTTTTAAAAAAATTAGAAATGGGGTCTCATTAAATTTTTTTTGGGGGGAAATTTCGCTATTTTTAACAAACGCACCGCATACAAAAATCGTTAGTTCACATTATAATTGAAATGGGAACAATATTCCTCCATTAACAAAACAAAACAAAAAAAAATTCCAACCATATAAAAAATTAACCCCTAGCTGCCACGGATCGGGAGATAGTGGGTTCATTGGAACCCCCTATCTTCACCATTGCTGGCAGCTAGGGGTTAACTCCAGGACTGGCGTCATCGTTCTATGCATGATGATGCCAGTCCTCAGGGGGAGTTCCTGGAGGCTTGGCCGACATCCGAGATGTCGGCCAGCTCCGGGAGAGGATCATGATCTGGCGCTTTTCAGCGACGAATCGTGATCCGGCTCCCCAGGGGTTAATGTCATCCACCGTTTGGAAGGGCAGGCTGTGCCCTTCCAAATGGGGCCTGCCTTAACGCTGTGCCCCCCGGCGATCGGGAGAGTGAGAGGTCCGAAGGACCTCCCCCCCATCCCTTTCAGGCACCTCCTCCGGACACGCGGGGGGCGCCTGAATAAGATGTCATCACGCCACCACGATGACATCTAATGTCCCCGCCGGGGTCCCGGAGTGCTGGGCTGACATCCAAGATGTCAGCCCGCACCGGGGGGCGCAGCAATCGGCCGGAATCCCGGTCGATTGCTGCCTCCTGTGCTAGGACCCGCTCAGCGCGTCCATATCACAGGAGAACCACTTGGCAGGGCGCGCTGAGCCCTCCATAGCAGCCAAGTGGTTAAGGGGTTAAAACTGCACGTTTCTAAATTTTTCTTCCATTTATGGACCACAGTAAAATAGTTTGTTGCTTTGAGTTTTAGCACCTCTTGTTATAATGATAAAAACAATGTGAGCTTCAATTTGCACTAACAAAAGCTGTAACTAGATTACGTGTGCATTACAATCAAAAACACATTATAAAGCACCTTATAAAACACTGTATAAAACACAGTATAAAACATATTATAAAACACATTATAAAACACTGTATAAAACATATTATAAAACACTGTATAAAACACTGTATAAAACATATTATAAAACACATTATAAAACACATTATAAAACACATGTTGCTGTTTTTTTCTTTTTTTGAAGTAATTGCAAGTAAAAAGTAAAAATTATTTTGTTCTTTTATCTCCTGCTTCCATGTTTTTGATTTTTTCCATAATGCAACATTGATCAAAATTTGTGAAGACGTTACACTTTGTGGCAGTGCTTTATCACATACAGTATTTAACAGTTAAGGAGGTGGAAGAGGGAATGTTTAGACAAGGCAGCAGGGGGTGTTTTGTGTTCTCCAGGATGATATAAGAGCTGGCAGCTGAATGAGGTAACACAGGGAGCTTAAAAGACTTCGGGCCATTACATTGATAACGCTAACGTAAGCCCTCACCTGTGTGAGCGTTAACGTTAGCCCTTTTTGCCCTAGCGCGGGCAACCCATCATACAATCATACAGGTTGAAAAACCTGTTAGCGATTCGGATCTTGCGCTTTTCAGCGCGAGGTTAATGTGCTTTGCGCTCCCTATACTTAACATGGGGAGCGCAAAGAGTTAATTAGCATTAGGATTACAGTATACTAACGCTAAATACCGTCCGGCTGTGGTTAGTTATGCCCAATTATGATGCAGGCAGCTTTCTTAGCGCCTGCATCATAATATCACACCAAAACGGGGACACTAAGGAGAAACTGCAGGCACAGGTTTTTCTCCTTTGCATTCTTGTTTTAGCCTGAAGAGTGTAATGATTAGGGATGAGCTGTTCGGGTTCGGACAGTTCGGGGTTCGACCCGAACTTAGCCTGTTCGGGCGGATCGCGAACCCCAAACATTTCCGGGTGTTCGCCGCATGTTCGACCACAATGGACCACAATGCATTTTCCCACTGCCTGAAGCTCGTAATTGGCTACAGCCTTGCACCTGACCACAGGTCTGTTGCAAGACTGATTGAACACTATGCCAATCACCGCTCAGAGTCCTGATTGGGCAAATTTTGCCCAATCATGGGCTCACAGAGCTAAGTCCCGCAGCACACTATATAAGGTTTCAACGCGCCGATTCTGCACGCATTTCAGAGGAGATTTCAAAGAAGATAGTTCTGTGTGTTGTTACTGCCGGTCTGCCACGCTACTGGGGGGGTCTGGGGGGGTCTCATTTAGACCAAATATCAGGGAATTTAGGTGATGTGTGTCTTGTCACTGTGCCAGCAAGTTTTTTTGGGGTTTACAACTTTATTTAAAACATTTGTGTATTGAGGTGATTTTCTGGGTCTTGTCACACTGTGCCAGCAAGTCTTTTTGGGTCTCATTTATACCAAATATCAGGGAATTTAGGTGATGTGTGTCTTGTCACTGTGCCAGCAAGTTTTTTTTGGGGTTTACAACTTATTTAAAACATTTGTGAATTGAGGTGACTTTCTGGGTCTTGTCACTGTGCCAGCAAGTCTTTTTGGGTCTCATTTATAACCAAATATCATTGAATTTAGGTGATGTGTGTCTTGTCACTGTGCCAGCAAGTTTTTTTGGGGTTTACAACTTTATTTAAAACATTTGTGAATTGAGGTGATTTTTCTGGTCTTGTCACTGTGCCAGGAAATCTTTTTGGGGCTCACTAATTTCTTTAAAAACTTGGGAATTAAGGTGATCTGTGTCTGGTCATACAAAAAGTACCACGCTGTATTTTGGGGCTCACTAATTTCTTTAAAACACTTGGGAATTAAGGTGATCTTCTATGTCTCGTCACAGCAGCCCAGCATTTTTTTTGGGGCTCACTAATTTCTTTAAAACACTTGTGAATTAAGGTGATCTGTGTCTCGTCATACAAAAAGTACCACGCTGTATTTTGGGGCTCACTAATTTCTTAAAACACTTGGGATTAAGGTGATCGTGTCTCGTCAAACAAACAGTACCACGCTGTATATTGGGGCTCACTAATTTCTTTAAAACACTTGTGAATTAAGGTGATCTGTCTCGTCATACAAAAAGTACCACGCTGTATTTTGGCTCCACTAATTTCTTTAAAACACTTGGAAAGGGTGATCTTCTGTGTCTCGTCACACAGCAAGCACATTTTTTTTTGGGGCTCACAATTTCTTTAAAACAATTGGGAATTAAGGTATCTGTGTCTCGTCATACAAACAGTACCACGCTGTATTTGGGGCTCACTAATTTCTTTAAAACACTTGGGAATTAAGTGATCTGTCTCGTCATACAAACAGTACCACGCTCTATTTTGGGGCTCACTCATTTCTATAAAACACTTGGGATTAAGGTGATCTGTGTCTCGTCATACAAACAGTACCACGCTGTATTTTGGGGCTCACTAATTTCTTTAAAACACTTTGGAATTAAGGTGATCTGTGTCTCGTCATACAAACAGTACCACCGCTGTTTTTGGGGCTCACTAATCTTTAAAACACTTGGAATTAAGGTGATCTGTGTCTCGTCATACAACCAGTACCACGCTGTATTTTTGGGGCACTAATTTCTATAAAACACTTGGGAAAAGGTGATCTGTGTCTCGTCATACAAAAAAACGCTGTATTTTGGGGCTCACTAATTTCTTTAAAACACTTGGGAATTTAGGTGATCTGTGACTCGTCATACAAAAAGTACCACACTGTATTTTGGGGCTCAACAATTTCTTTAAAACACTTGGGAATTAAGTGATCTTCTGTGTCCTCGTCACACAGCCAGCAATTTTTTGGGTGGCTCACTATTTCTTAAAACACTTGGGAATTAAGGTGATCTGTGTCTCGTCATACAAAAAGTACCACGCTGTATTTATTGGGGCTCACTAATTTCTTTAAAAACTTGGAATTAAGGTGATCTTCTGTGTCTCGTCACACAGAAAGCAATTTTTTTTTTTGGGCTCACTATTTCTTTAAAACACTTGGGAATTAAGGTGATCTGTGTCTCGTCATACAAACAGTACCACGCTGTATTTTGGGGCTCACTAATTTCTTTAAAACACTTGGGAATTAAGGTGATCTGTGTCTCGTCATACATACAGTACAACGCTGTATTTTGGGGCTCACTAATTTCTATAAAACACTTGGGAATTAAGGTGATCTGTGTCTCGTCATACAAAAAGTACCACGCTGTATTTTGGGGCTCACTAATTTCTTTAAAACACTTGGGAATTAAGGTGATCTGTGTCTCGTCATACAAAAAGTACCACGCTGTATTTTGGGGCTCACTAATTTCTTTAAAACACTGGGAATTAAGGTGATCTGTGTCTCGTCATACAAACAGTACCACGCTGTATTTTGGGGCTCACTAATTTCTTTAAAAACACTTGGGAATTAAGGTGATCTGTGACTCGTCATACAAAAAGTACCACACTGTATTTTGGGGCTCACTAATTTCTTTAAAACACTTGGGAATTAAGGTGATCTTCTGTGTCTCGTCACACAGCCAGCAATTTTTTTTTGGGCTCACTAATTTCTTTAAAACACTTGGGAATTAAGGTGATCTGTGTCTCGTCATACAAACAGTACCACGCTGTATTTTGGGGCTCACTAATTTCTTTAAAACACTTGGGAATTAAGGTGATCTGTGACTCGTCATACAAAAAGTACCACACTGTATTTTGGGGCTCACTAATTTCTTTAAAACACTTGGGAATTAAGGTGATCTTCTGTGTCTCGTCACACAGCCAGCAATTTTTTTTGGGGCTCACTAATTCTTTAAAAACACTTGGAATTAAGGTGATCTTCTGTGTGTCGTCACACAGTCAGCAATTTTTTTTTGGGCTCACTAATTTCTTTAAAACACTTGGGAATTAAGGTGATCTGTGTCTCGTCATACAAAAAGTACCACGCTGTATTTTGGGGCTCACTAATTTCTTTAAAACACTTGGGAATTAAGGTGATCTGTGTCTCGTCATACAAAAAGTTCCACGCTGTATTTTGGGGCTCACTAATTTCTTTAAAACACTTGGGAATTAAGGTGATCTGTGTCTCGTCATACAAAAAGTACCACGCTGTATTTTGGGGCTCACTAATTTCTTTAAAACACTTGGGAATTAAGGTGATCTGTGTCTCGTCATACAAAAAGTACCACGCTGTATTTTGGGGCTCACTAATTTCTTTAAAACACTTGGGAATTAAGGTGATCTGTGTCTCGTCACACAGCCAGCAATTTTCTTTGGGGCTCACTAATTTCTTTAAAACACTTGGGAATTAAGGTGATCTGTGTCTCGTCATACAAAAAGTACCACACTGTATTTTGGGGCACACTAATTTCTTTAAAACACTTGGGAATTAAGGTGATCTTCTGTGTCTCGTCACACAGCCAGCAATTTTTTTTGGGGCTCACTAATTTCTTTAAAACACTTGGGAATTAAGGTGATCTGTGTCTCGTCATACAAAAAGTACCACGCTGTATTTTGGGGCTCACTAATTTCTTTAAAACACTTGGGAATTAAGGCGATCTGTGTCTCGTCATACAAAAAGTACCACACTGTATTTTGAGGCTCACTAATTTCTTTAAAACACTTGGGAATTAAGGTGATCTTCTGTGTCTCGTCGTCACACAGCCAGCAATTTTTTTTGGGACTCACTAATTTCTTTAAAACATTTGTGAATTAAGGTGATCTGTCTCTTGTCACTGGCTGCCAGCTATCAGTGTGTCTCACTAAGTTATACCAGAGTTATTTAAATCTTTATACCAGAGTTGAATCAGAGTTCTGTATATATTAATCTATATATCACTCACCATGTCTGAAAGAACAAAAAGGACAGGCAGATACTCCCAGCAACAGATAAGAGGGCAAGCAGCCCCTGTGTCGGGAGGCTGTGTCTCTGGTCGTGCTCGTGGTGGACGTGGTGCATCCTCTGCAGGGGCACGCTTGTCCTTTCTAACTGGTGCTGGCCGTCTTAAGCAGCAGCAACATACAGAGGACTTGGTGGATTGGCTAACCAGGCCATCCTCATCTTCCAAGTCCTCTGCCAGCCAGGCTTCTAGTGCTTTACAGTCCACCTCAGCTGCCAAAGCATCTAATGCAGCCTCCATGTCCACAGCTACTCCTGCCATAGCCTCGCTATCACACACGGAGGAGTCAGCTGAATTGTTTGACTACAATGAGAGTGACATGCTGCTTGAGGATGCGCAGCAAGTACAGTGCTCTGATTCAATCTCTGAGGTTGAGCAAGGGAGTATAATCAACCTAGAGGAAGGGGGTGCCAGTGATGACACACAAATAACTGGCACTCATGTTGCCCCAGCAGCTGCAGCATACTGCTAAGTTTGCTCCAGTGACGAGGAGATCGGGGGTGAAGATGACATTGATGATGATGAGGTCACTGACTCCTCCTGGGTGCCAGATCGAACTGAGGAATCAAGTGAGGAGGAGGGGGAGGAGAGGAGGAGGCACAGCAAACACGAGACACAACATCCTCTGTGACCAACCGTAGCAGTAGCCAGTCCAAGGCATCACATGTCAGAGCTGCTCCGGTGCAGAGCGCTGTTGTCTCAAAGAACACATGCAGGAAATCTGCTGTCTGGGAGTTCTTTAAGAACTGTGCAGTAGACCCCAGCGTTGCTATTTGTAATCTATGTCAGAGGAGGCTGAAGTGTGGGATAAACAACGGACACTTGGGTACCACGTGCTTGAGGCGACATATGAACAAGTGCCACACATCCCGTTGGGGCAAAACTTTGCGTAGGTCCTCCTGCTCCTCATCTGTCTCACTCTCTACCCACACTGTATGTCCTGCCATGCAATTGCCTACAACCTCCACCGACAGGGATGATGCTACAGTAATGGAGGTACCAGCAGGTCCTTCCTCAGAATGTGATATCATCCCAGTAGCTGAAGATTTACGCAGTCAGATTACATTGCCGCAGCTGCTGCAGTGAAATAAAAAATATAGTCCCAACCATCCCCAAGCACAGCGTCTAAATGCCAGCTTAGCAAAATTACTCGCATTGCAGCTGCTGCCTTTCCATCTGGTGGACTCTGCTCCCTTCCGTGAATTTGCTGAATGCACTGTACCACAGTGGCAGGTTCCATAACACCATTACTTTTCACGCAAGGCCATTCCAGCACTATACCAGCACGTGGAAGACAATGTTGTCCAGTCATTGGGAAAGGCAGTCAGCAGCAAGGTGCATGTCACTTTAGACACGTGGTCCAGCAAGCATGGACAGGGTCGTTACATTTCCTTCACGCACACTGGGTAACTCTGATCGCAGCTGGGAGGGATCCAAGACGGGGCTCTGTGCTGGAGCTTGTTCATCCACCACACCTCCAGAAAGCTGCTTGTATGAGGTCTGTCTGCTCCACCACCACCTCTCCCTTGTCCTCCTCCTCCTCCTTCTCTGTCTCTGGTGAAGTGGCAGTTAAACCGAGTTTAAGTGGCAGGGGCTATGCAATGGCTCAAGCAAAAGATGCCATACTGTGCTTGAGCTGGTTTGTTTAGGGGACAGGAGCCAAACCGGGCCAGAAATTCTGTCAGCTCTGCAGGGGCAGGTGCAGAGATGGTTTACACCACGCCAGCTTGAGCTGGGAATGATCGTCTGTGGTAATGGCTGCAACCTTCTCTCCGCCCTATGCAAGGGTAAATTGACGCATGTACCATGCCTAGCACACGTCCTAAATCTGGTGGTACAGCATTTCGTAACCAAGTACCCAGGGCTGCCAGAGCTTCTCAGCCAGGCCAGAAAAGTCTGCAGCCACTTCAGACGGTCATTCCCAGCAAGCATTCGCCTGGCAGAAATTCAAAGAGAATTCCACCTTCCCACAAACCGTCTGATCTGTGACATGCCCACCAGGTGGAATTCAACATTAGCAATGCTGCAGCGTCTGCACAAGCAGCAGAGGGCCATCAACGAGTACCTGTGTGAGTATGGCACAAGGACAGGTTCAGGTCAACTTGGTTTTTTTCCCCCCCGCAGTGGCTGATGATCAAGGATGCATGCACTGTACTGTCACCATTTGAGGAGGCAACGAGGATGGTGAGCAGGGACAGTGCATGCATCAGTGACACAATTCCTTTAGTGTTCCTGCTGGAGCACACTCTGCGGGGAATTATAGATGTGGCTCTAGAGGCAGAGCAGCCGGAGGAAGAGGAGGCCTTCCCTAGCGCTCAAGGCCCCAGTCTTTCCGCAGACAGCATTCCAGCGGGTCCTACTCAGATCAGACAGGAGGAGGATGAGGAGGAGGAGGACTATTTAAGTAGTGGGGGCATTGAAGGTGGAGATTCCTCAAGGGAGGCTTTTGTGTGCCCAGAAACAGAAGGGCTTGTGCGTGGCTGGGAGGAGGAAGTGCACGATAAGGTCATCCTCATTGACCAGGAAGACTCGGCAGCTAATGCCACCTCCAACCTACACTGCATGGGCTCCCTAATGATGCAAAGCCTGCTAAAGGACCCCAGGATTTGTGCTATCAAGGAGAGGGATCATTACTGGTTAGCAACCCTTCTTGATCCACAATACAAGGGGAAAGTTGCAGAGCTCATCCTGCCCGCACAGAGGGAGCACAGGATGAAAAAACATGAGGACGCTCTAAAGCGACACTTGTGTAACACCTTTCCAGGCACTGGTAGATTACCAAGTGCTGACACACGTGCTTCTGAGGCTGCGGATGGTCAGAGGCATAGTGGTGAAGGCCAGGGCCGCTTGACTGATGCATTTTTAAATTTTTCTAGTCCTCGACGCCCAGGGACATCAAATGTAGGCACCCATTGCCAGCGTCTTCACCATATGGTGCAGGACTACCTAGGGGCAAGGGCAGACCTGGATACCTTTCCAGCAGATGATCCACTGGCTTACTGGGTGTTGAGATTGGATCACTGGCCAGAACTTAGCCAATATGCTATGCAGCTACTAGGTTGCCCTTCATCTAGCGTGCTTTCCGAAAGGACGTTCAGTGCCGCTGGAGGTTTTGTCACAGACAAAAGAGTGCGTCTGTCCACCGACTCTGTAGACCGGCTGACATTTATAAAATGAATCAGTCCTGGATCAGCAGCTATCAATCCCCTGATGCTGAAGTAATGGAATAGATAGGAGATGTCCTCTTCTGCATTCACAAAACCTCCAGCACTGCACTCTTCCACAATACCACAAAAGGGTTACGGTTTGAAGGCACTTGCTGCCATGAAAGGCACAATATCTGGCTGCACTGACGCCCATTAAAAAAAACTACAAACTTTTCAATATAGGACCACATGGTCCACCCCTGCACTCTTTCACAATACCACAGAGGGGTTACTGTATGATGATACTTGCTGCCCTGGCTGTCTTGCACCAAAGGCAGAATATCTGGGTGCACTGACGCCTTAACCAGATGCATATCTTTTTAATATAGGACTGCAAGGTTCACCCCTGCACTCTTCCACAATACCACAGAGGGGTTACTGTATGATGATACTTGCTGGCCTGGCATTAAAGGCACAATATCTGGGTGCACTGACGCCCATTAACAGATAAAAAAAAACACTTTTCAATATAGGACCGCATGGTCCACCCCTGCACTCTTCCACAATACCACAGAGGGGTTACTGTATGATAGTACTTGCATGCCTGGCACTAAAGCACAATATCTGGGTGCACTGCCATTGACGCCTGTATCAGATTCATATCCTCAGAGGGGTTACGGTGTGACGGCACTGTTGCCGACGCTAAAAGCCCAATTTTAAAGCACCTATTGTTACTTTCATCCAAAGCCTGCATAAGTTTCACAATAATTTAGCCCAAAAAAACACTAAACTTTTTCTGCGCGTCCTAAAATGTCTTTTCATACAGGCTGCCGCCCCAAGCAGTTGTTTATGGATAGATTAAAGGAAAAGCATTTACCGTCATATGAAACGTCATTTATTTGTTTTTAAGTGTTTCTATACATCCTACAAATCCGCCACTTCACGGGCAGGTTATTGGGACCTCCTAGGCACGATATTTGAAGGAATTTTTCATTTTTATTTCTAACCCTTATTTCATGGAAAACTCACTGTCCTTTTAAAAACGTTTTTTTTTTAACTTTTTGTCCTTGTTTCCTGTCCCCCAGGGCACTACCCGGACCCCCATACACCTTTTATGGCAAATATGTAGCATATATGCCCTTTTGGAGGGCACTCTAAAAAACCGAATTTTCAGCCCCATTGACTTGCATGGGAGTTCGGGTTCGGGTTCGGGTTCGGTCCCGAACAAATGGGAAGTTCGGGTTCGGGCTCGAACCGAACTCGGGTGTGTTCGGCTCATCCCTAGTAATGATGCCCGTAGTGTAAATGTGGCCATAATTATTATTTTTTTTGTTAGAAGAATCATACCTGTACAGTGCAAAAACACTAATTTAAGTTTTAGATTTAGAGTTCGGTTAAGGTTAGTATTAAGATTAGGGTTAATTTGGGTTACAATTAGTGCTTTTTTTCAGGTCGGGTTTAGGGATGGTATTTGCTTAGTGTTAGTTTTAGGGTTATGGTTAGTGTCGTGCTTGTTTTAGGGCTATGGTTATTATTTGGGTGAGCATTTGTGGTTATTTTAGGGTTGGTAATAAGGTTTGGGTTACTTTTAACGTTTGGGTTAATATGTGTGCTTTTTTAGGGTTCAGTTTAGAACTAGTATTTTGGTTAAGAGTTACATTTAGGGTTTCAGTTAGTGTTTGTGCATATTTTAGGGTTAGGGTTAGCATTGGGATTAGTGACTATTTGCACTTGTTTTATGGTTAGTATTAAGGTTATGGTTACTTTTAGGGTTTGGTTTACTATATGTGCTTGTTTTAGGGTTAGATTTAATATTAGTATTTGCATTCGGGTTACTTTTAGGGTTTGGGTTAAGTTTGTATGCATGTTTTAGGTTTAGGGTTAGTATTTGGGTTAGGGTTACTTGTAGGGTTATGGGTCGTGTTTGTGCTCGTTTTAGAGCTAGGGTTAGTATTTGATTTGTGCTTGTGTTAGGGTTAGTGTTAGTATTAGGGTTACGGTTATTTTTAGAGTTAGGTTTAGTATTAGTGTTTGCTTTAGGTTATTTTGGTTAGGGTTACTCTCAGGGTGTCACCTACCTACTTGATATAATGTCTAATTCCTGCATGCAGACAAGCTATCCTACACTGCCGGTCTTTGAAGTGGCCGGATTTCTACCTATTTCCAAACACAGAATGTACCAGAAGTACACCAACAGACACCAGGGGTTAATACCAGAATACACGTGAACAGATACCATGGGTCGTAATACCAGAGTGGGTCGTCAGCCAAATGCCAGAGGTTGTTTCACCAGATTGGGTCATCAGCCAAATGCCAGGGGTGGTTATACCAGAGCAGGTCGTCAGCCAAATGGCAAAGGTCTTTATACCAGAGCGGGTTGTCAGTCAGGAGCCAAGGGGTTAACAGCCAGGAGAAATCATTAGTCAAGCCAGAGGTCATACACGAGTGAGCAGTAAGAAAATCACAAGTATAGCACTGAGGAGTGAGAACCACATAAGGGCAAGGAACCAGGGCTCAGGCACCTCATTTTAAACTCAGCGGGCGCCACGTCATCACACCACACCCCACCCACGTCAGCGACCTGCAGCCACGATCGGCCAGTACTTCACTCGGTGACTGGCCAGCGATCAGCGAGGAAAGTGCTGCCGGCCGACACGACCCAAGAACGGCACGGGACGTGACATAGGGTCATGGGTCACATCTGTGCTTTTTTAAGAGCTAGGATTAGCATTTGATTTGTGCTTGTGTTAGGGTTAGTATTAATAGGGTTAAGATTACTGATAGAGTTACGTTTAGGGTTAGTATTTGCTTTAGGGCTGCTTTCAGGGTTGGGTTAGTATGAGATCTTGGTTTAGAGTTTGTATTGGGGTTATGGTTCGTGTGTGTGCCTATTTTTGTGTTGTATTAGGGTTAAGGTTACATTTAGGGTTAGGTCTAGAGTTAACCCTAACCCTATGCTAAACCACAACCCTAATACTAACCTAACCCTAAAACAAGCACAAATACTAACCATAATCTTAACACTTAACCTCAACCAACAGATTCTACTCAATGTTTATATGCAATTTTCATTACAATCACATGATTTTTATGCATCGTTCCCCCCCCCCGCACACTGAACAGCAGACGCTCACTATAGTTGCAATAAGGCTGATTTTTGCTGTCTTTTACAATAACAGTAAACATCGAGCACACAGTGATTAGTGATTAAACTCTTTAGAAGGGACACGGTAATACAATACTACTCTGACACTATACTATACAAAGGAACCGAAGCTTTGTAATTACAGAAGGGCCGGTTAAGGAGCAAAGGTGATGTAAGGCAGCATTTATTCCGCTTGCATATTAACCCTCCGGTACCGTAGACACAATTCCGTCACTGCTGTTTCAGACGTGACCGCATCATAACTACAAAGGAACAGCTTGAAACCGTTTTGAAAAATGGCCGTAAAGTTAAAACATGCAATTCTAAAGATAACGTTGGATAAAATGATGGAGTCATCCGTTCAGAGGTGAAAACGGCAGGAACCATGGCAATAAAGCATTTGCCAGAAGGTGATCCCGGTGAAGTGTTAAATTGCTTCTTTTAACTAGGAATGCAGGCCGCAGAAGTCGCACGGCTGAGATACCTAATCTACCTGACGTGACACTTTATATGGAAGCCGACCGGGCTCTTTATAATTAATGGAAAGGAATGGAAGCAGTGCTGAAGGGAGCAGCATCACCCCAAATCCAACCCGGTCAGAGCATGGTAACCACTCTGACATCCCTACATCTTGAGCTGCAAAAAATAGAGATCTCCGCTCATAACTATGGGGGTTATTCACAGAGCACCTAAATGTCGCCAACTATTTCGCTGCTCTCTCGTTCCCTGCACTTCGGGAATCAAAATTACCCACCCTGCGGTGAATTCAGCAATCACTGCAGGGTTCCCGGAGTGCAGGGAAAGCCTGCTACAATCCCGCCGAACACTCGCTGAAAACCCACCGGACACTGCTGCAAAAAACACGCCGGACACGTCAGAAAAAGCCGACTATCACAGCGCAGACCAGCCGTCGGAAAAAGCCGACAAGCTGACGGAACGGGGTAAAAAATAACCAAACAATGTGGTTCAAAGTTTCAAAATTGAAACGCTGTTTGCAAAATACTACAGAACGAAAATG